>JAJEJH010000278.1:0-216280 GCA_026122585.1 Anacardium occidentale
GTCCAAGCCCAGTCTGTGATCAAAAGAAACGATGAATTCGATGTGTCCAGAACTTTTCTGCCGCTCATTATCTCCAGAATCACAATTCCGAAGCTGTACACGTCGCTCTTCTCAGTTAACTGTCCATAAAGAGCGTACTCCGGGGCTAAATAGCCGTGTGTGCCGGCAACTCTTGTGGTGAGGTGAGACTGGCCTTCGAAATTCTGCTTGGCTAGTCCGAAATCTGCAACTCTTGCTTTGAGGTCTGAGTCTAAAAGTATGTTAGTGGCCTTGATATCTCGGTGATAAATGGCGGGTTGGAGTCCATAGTGTAAGTATGCAAGTCCTTTAGCTACGTCGAGAATGATTTTCTTGCGTTGAGGCCAGGTTAATTGGTTTCTGGTGACGTTGTTGGACAAATGGTCGCTGAGACTACCATTAGACATGAAATCGTAAATAAGAAATCTTCTCTTACCTCTCAAGTTATCGCTTGTGACGCAGCAGCCTCGAAGAGAAAGAAGATTTCTGTGCCTTATTTTGCTTATGATCTCTACTTCATTGATGAACTCTTCATCGCCTTTTGAGTCCAAATCAAGGATTTGTTTCACAGCAACCAAAGTTCCATCAGAGAGAGTTCCTTTGTAAACAATCCCAGATGCTCCTTGGCCTATCATATTTCTCTGAGAAAATCCATTCGTGGCTTGTTCAAGCTCTGATACATGGAACCATTTTGCGCCAGAGTTTGGCAAGACGGTGGCCTTAAAACTGTTGACAAATTCATCATGCAAAGCATTTTTCTTCCTTTTCTTATCCCACTTCCTATACACAATGATAATTATAGAAGAGCATAAAACACCAGTAACAACACCAAATAAAACAAATGTTAATTTGATTATTCTTTCCCGACTCATTGATGGACTGCTTGCAGCTATAGGCAATCCCAGTATGCAAGCAGCAGCATTCGGATCCTTGGGGTCATTAAGAATTCCAGCAGCATATAAAACAGAGAAGTAAAAACATTTTGTCGAATTTGGAGCTAATCCTACCAGCTGAGAAGTCACTGTATTGCCAGCATCAAGACATGCACTACACTGAGTAAGTCCCTTCACATTCTTGCAAGCCATGTCTAATGAAGTTAACTGACCCACCTTCTCTATCCAATCATTTTTCGTTTCGATTCCCGCACAACTGGAAGTGTTGGTGACAAACTGGGTATAGTTCTTGAAGCAGAAGGGGACTACATCCGGATCTATTGACAAACCAGAGAGTTGGTCTTGGAATTTGGTTAAGCAAGAGAAAGAAGCGTTTAGATTTGGTAGCTGAAAATTGGAGGTGTCTCTCAGATTTTGTGCAAGTCCGATGCCGATAAGACTGAGGAGACTTTGGCAGCAGTTGGTTCCGTTAGGATCCTGCAGGCACAAAGATTTGTCCCAAGGATATGTCTGGACATAGGTAAGATCAATAGGGCATGAAGAATCAATGGAGAAACTTGTGAAGAAGAAAAGGAAAAGGATAAGAAAGAAGAAGATGAACTTAGCCATGTGAGTCTGATTGTGCAATTTGGCAGCGGCATATTGCGTCTCAATCTTATTAAAACTGTAAATTACGAGTATCAAAATTGGCTGCCGGTCAAAGCACATGTGTATTTGGATTCCAAGTTGGATACGGACATGTCACCTACTGTGTGTGGTCAAGTCAAAGTCGGAACAAAATAAGGCAATTTTAACATAGAGTGGTGGGCACTTCTGATTTGGATAGGGGATAGTTAACGACTTTCCTGAAAGATGATTTGATAAAGCTTTCCGGATGGGCATAAAATTTGGGATTGACAAGCCTCATATTGAGAAAGTTGGTTCAACTCGAGTGTTGATGCAGACCATGAAAACAAGTTGGAATATGGACCAAGCAACTTGATATGGTACGAACAATTTTCAATTTTTGTGTGTAAATCTTACATTTATTATACGAGAATAAGAGAGAATTGTATAAATAACAGAGACCTTTAAGTTTAAAATTTTATATCCACGAATATGTTATTCAGCTTTTGAGAAAGTATTTCCATAGAGTTTATGAAGTGAGTATAGAAAGAATGTTTGGAAAATGACATAGTTCACCACAAATTTCTAGTTAAGTATTAGTGTTCTTTTTGGCCAAACAATTGTCGCACCCAAGGTTTCTTTAAATGACTGTGGCGTCGGTTTTTGCCGCGCCATACCAGGACAGACTTGTCACTCTTGTTTAACCACCCTAAACGTGGTCAAGAGGAGCGCATAACGGGTTTGTGGCCCATTATGGAGTCTATGGAGTCGCCACCCAGGAGTAACCCCAGAAAAATATGCGTCGGTGAAGACGGGCGATTTTATGGATCCCTTGCAGAGGACCCAACCTTCCTCACCGGCCCAATGGTTGGGTTCGGAGAGTCGGGTACGGCAATGGGAAGGTGTTAGGCACCCATGCCGCCTGGCCCGAAGGCCGGCCTCCACTTTTGTGGTTTATTTGTTAAACGCGTTACCAAATTTAATTAGGTTCCGTTTTATCACGCGATACAATACTATTATTAATTACAACCATTAAGAGAAAAATAAAATACAGAAAATAAAAAATTACAACCCTTTTTCATACACCCCTATACATTGATTCTAATAAATTTAATTAATAAAAAAATAAATAAATAAATAAAGAAAAATAAACCTGCAAACAAAGTTTGTTAAGGCAATAATAATAAGAAAATAAATTAAATAAATAATTCCTGTGAAAAAAATTTGTTAGGAGTAAATTATAATTAAAAAAAATGATAATAAGAATAATAATAATAACAATAATAAAATAAAACTACAATAAACAAAAAGGTCAAAAAAAAAAAAAAAAAGAGCAAATAAACGAAATGCGGCCCAGAGCAATCACACAGACACGCACAGTGAATAAAATAAACAAAATCCACCCCAGCCGCGACTTGAACCCAGGTGCTAAGAGGGGTAAATCTCCCACCTTTTGCCACCAAGGCAAACAACCACATCCTCTCAAATTTGCATACAGAATAGTAAATATACAATATACACGGTCGCACGCATAAGATATCCTAAGTATAAAACATATTCATGCACAGAATACAAAATATACATTAACACCTTAACACAATACACACATGCATTATATATATATACATAAACATGTAAAATAATAACAAGAAAAAAAAATAATAAGAATAAAAAATTAAAATGACACACAAAAAAAATTAATAAAATAAAATAAATAAATAAATATATATATATATATGTATACATCTTATACACAACACAATACACATATAGAATATACACAATTCACATATATAATTAATAATCAATAATTTTTGTGAAAAAAAAAAAAATACAGAATGAATAAATATTTGAAAAATGCAGAATGAATAAATAATTGAATGCTTGAATTAAATACCTCTCAGGAAAAATATCTGAAATTTGACTGTATTGATGCTTTTCTGATACTGAATTGAGAGCAATTGGATGGAAAATCTCCGAATATTGGGATTATTATTTATTATTTTTTTTTAGCAGGGTTTGGGTATTTTTTTTGTTTTTGCTGAAAAAAAGCCTCTTTTTTTTATATCAAATTTCTCCTCCAGTTCTCAAAATCCCACCCCTTTTTATACTATATGCCAGGAAAAAAACCGCTGGCAGCAGTTGGCCAGTTGATCATTACGTGCGCGAAAAGGGTGAAGAGAGTGGAGAAGATGCTGCGTGGAATAGAAACTGCAGGGAAAGTGTATGAAAACTGACAGAAGTGCATGAAAACTGCAGAAGGCATGAGAGCCATGCATGAACTGGGCCAGCATGTCAGGCTTTCTTGCCTGCCCTCTCTCTCTTTTTCTCTTTGGGCTTCTCCAACTGGGCTGACTTCTTTAAGGGTTAGACTTTTGGATTTAAATGGTTTGGGCTAGGATTTTAGGCTTTTTATTTTATTAGGCTTATTGGTGGGCTTTGGATTTGGATTTTGGATTATTGTATTAGGATTTTTTTTTATTATTATTATTTTTTTATTTTTTTTTATTTAGTTATTATAATAATTTTTTTTATTTTTTTTTCGATTCGAGTTTGCTCATCTATCCTCAATTTAATATCTTGAAAGCATCGATTCAAATTTTTCAGGTTTATCATCATCGGGGATGACCCTGTTGGGTCCAAAATGGGGTGTCTACAATGACAATCTCGTTTATAAAATTTTAAAAAACAAGTATCCGTCTCTATTCAAAGAAAAGATTAAAATATTTTCATAAAAATAAATAATATGAATATTAAAATAAAATCAAATATAAATTAAATTAAATATGAAATAATAATAAAAATTTAAAAAAAAATAAAAATTTTAAAAATAATTATTACTATCAATAACGTTGTCGACGACGAAAACCGCCGTTAACATAACCAAGTGACTTATAACGATCATCTGGTTTTATTAGTGACTGAATCTAACCATCTCAATAGTAGAAGTGATTAAATCTGGTTATTAAAAATCTGATAAAGATGGTCAGATATGGTTGTCTCTGCCATTAGAGACAATCAGAAATGGTCAACACGCTTGAAACAGATAGTTTTCATTGAAACTAGTCGTTTTTTATCATTTTAAATGGTAAAAATGATCGGACCGAATGATCATTTCTAACTACCTAATTATATTAACAGCGGCCACTACCGTTAGCAACGGTGGTGGCTGTTTTTTAATTTTTTTAATTTTTAATTATTTTTTTAATTTTTAATTTATTATTATTATTTTAATATTATTTATATTAAATTTATTTTGATACTAATAATATTAAGTTTTGTATAAAATATTTTAGTCTATTCAATGAATATGAGTGAATATTTAACCTTTTAAAATTTTATGGATAAGACTATATTGTCGGACCATTCTTTTCTAGGAATTTCTTACAGCCTATGGCTATCTCTTGAAATTTTCTCCGTGTCACATCCCTTTACATTACAATTCAAATTTAAATTAAAAAAAATTTGTTCCCTGTTACATTTTGCTAGATAAAAGGTCGGGGAAAGATAAGTAATTAATCATAATTTTATAAAAATTATGGTTTTTTCACGTAGGTACAAAATAAGGATCAAACCCGTTATAGTAAGTTGTTGTCTCTAATCGAGGGACCTTTACCTACATAATAGGCTACTAGTCATCGTTCTTGTAGTTTGTCGCTTCATTGCTTCAGTCGATATAGTTTTTGTTCCATATGCTTCACGTTGTGCATCAATCATATCGTTTCAGATCACTTTAAATTCTTATTAAACGTGCTTTGTTTTCATCATGAGATTGATGACATGTGGCCTAAGTTCAACTTGGACGATTGAAATCACTTCTCGTTCTATCTCAATTTGACTATAAAAGAAGACATTATGTTACAATTTCTCAAAATTTGAATGTCTTAAAAATTTGAGTCCTCATATTGTTTTAATTTCTTGCATGTTATGAGGAGTAACTCTGATGACATGTCACTCCTAATTAAGGTTAAATTCAAAATAAATATATTTATATTTGTTTTTAAATTCAAATTTGAACGAATCCAAAATAATTTGTTTAAAACAGAACACGAACTCAAACTTAAATTAAAGTCTTTAATCACATTTTTTTAATTATAATTTTTAATAAAATATAAATACAAATTTTACGAATCGAATATGAATACAAATACAAATCGAATACACACTAAACTATATGAACCAAATACAAATCAAAACTTTATTATAAAAAAATTCAGTAAATACAAACACAAATATGAACTAAATCATAATGAACGAACTTGAACATATATATATATATATATTTGTATTTGATTCAATTCGAATTTAACCCTATTCCTAATATATTTCTTGTTATGAGTATCTGTTAAGAATGGGGTGTTTCATGGCTCCTTGAGAAAAAAGTAAGACCAAAAATTGAAAAGGTGTTTCTAGCCACCAATGATAATGGAGATAGTCAAAGCTGATTAAATCCATCAAAACGTGATAGTTATATTTAATTAGCTCATATAAACAAGGTGACAAAATCTAACCATCCTATAAATTAGATAACCATTTTTAGTCATATAATCTAGTTTTTGATCTATTTTTAACATTTTAGATTTTAATGAGTAAAATTTTATCATTTAAGAAAATGCCAAAAGACTTATTCCCACTCGAAGTTTCTTTAAATGATAAAGCCTTACTCATTAACTTTAAAAAAACTAAATATTCACCCATTAATTAAAGTTAATAATCAAAGTTAACGATCAACAATTAAATGTTAATGGTCAAAGGAGTATTTTTGTCTTATTGAATAAAAAGAAGTTAAAAATAATGAAAAATAAATTAAATTTATAAAAATAATTAAAATATAACATAATATTAAAATAATAATAATAATAAATTTTAAATTTAATAAAAGTAATAAAAATCTTAGAAAAGCCCGTTGTCGATAATGTCACTAGGGATAGTGCTTGCCAAAAATGTAACCATGTGGTAAAAAATGGTTATCTGGTACAATTGGCATGTTTGAAGCTATTATTTTCAATATTCCTGATGGTAAATCAAGATAACCAGATCTGACTGTCAATTAAACTAGATGACCATTTTCAATTATCTAGTTAGGTTTTGTATAGTCATCGTTGTTGGCGAGTTACCAACAATAGTGATTGATATTTTTATAAATTTGTTATTTTTATTATTATTTTAATATTATTTTATACTAAAATTTGTTGGTCAAACGATATATTCTCACCCAAGGTTTTCTTAAATGACAAAGTCTCACCCACAAAAGTTTAAAAAGTCAAATACTCATCCGTTGACCAAAGTCAGAAGGGTATTTTTATCTTTTTGAATAAAAATTAAAAAATATATTCTATAAAAATATTAAAATGTAAATTTAAAATAAATTAATAAATATTTAAAAAATAAAATAAATATTTAATAAAGCAGTCACCACCACCAGTAGTGGTAACCATCTTTAACCTCATTAAGTGTCTAAGTATAACTATCTGATTTTATTGATAGTCAGATCTGACCGTCACTATAGTGGTGAAGACAACCAAATTTAGTCATCTCTATCATCAAAAATATCAGAAATGACTGATGTCAAGTATTCCGATCATTTTTAGCATTTTCAATGGTGGAATGGGTCATTATTAGATTTTTTATGGTCAGATTTGGACACCTTCTCCATCGGGATGACCAAATCCAACCGTCAATAGAACTAAATAGCCGTTTCTGACCACCTGATGAGATTAAAGGCAACCACCGCCTTTAATGGTAATTGCTGTTTTTTTAAATATTTATTTTATTTTTTAATATTTGTTATTATTTTAATATCATTTTATTTTAAATTTGTTTTTAATATTATTTATATTAAAATTTATTTTAATATTAATATTATTAAATTTTATAAAGGGTATTTTGATCTTTTTATAGAAAATGCGAGTATTTGGTTTTTTAAACTTTCACGGGTGAGACTTGTCATTTAAGGAAACCTTGGGTGGGAATTGTTGTTTGACTTAATGTTAATATCATATTTTTTTTATGAAGTATTTTAGTTTTTTATAAAAAATGTTAATAAAATTGAAAAGAAATTCGTCAATGAGTGGTATTTAATTTTTAAAAGCTTTTGGATGAGTGAATAAATCTTTTGGACTTGAAGAAAATAAAACTTTGGATGAAATCAAGTCCTCTCGCCATTTCAATTAGGGTTGGAATCAAACTGAATAAAATGTGTATAAATATATATATTCATATTTGATTCATTCGTTATGGGTTTGATTTGTATTTATTGAATTTTTTATATGAAGTTCAAATTGGGATTCAAATTCAAGAGTCGAGTTCAAATTTGGTTTGTATTCATGTTTGGTTTGTATATTTTTGTATTTATATTTTATTAAAAAATTATAATCAATAAAATATAATTAAATAATTTTTAATTTAAATTTGAGTTTATGTTCAAATTCAATTCATATAATTCATATTCATAAATTTTTAAACCTATAATTTAGATTCATATTCGTATTTAAATTTAAATAATTTATTTTTAATTAAATTTAAAAATAAATTTAAAAATATTTAATTAAAATCTAACCCTGATTTCAATAATTCATCCCCTGGATTGCGGTGGAGACGGCGCTTAGTGCTCCAGCACTATCTACATGACGCAATTGTCTTTCTGGAATCCTTAATTATGCAAGAGAGATTATCTGGAGAGAGATGGAAACAGTAACATCATCATCAATAATCTAATATTAGATTAATATTATTTTTCATAATATATAAAAAAAAACCTCTTAATTCTAGTAATTATGATTTCATTAATGTATTAACGATATCGGTAATTGAATTTCATTTTGAATGAAATAATTTTAAAAAAATGAATCAATTTATTTATTTTTTGTTTATTTAACAATCACCTTCCCATCACATCTGATTCGTTTTAAGAAATTTTTCGAAATGATGCTTGCCAAAAAACTTAATCCCACGCAAAGTTTTTGAAAATGACTCTCACTAAAAACTCTAACAGTCATTGAATTTTTCTGCAATCTATTATCTTTTACTATGAAATGATAAATAAATTTTTAAAAATTAAAAAATTAAGTTAAAAAATCAAAAAAATAATTATCATTGTTGATGATGATAACCGAAAAAAATAATATAATTTAACTGACTACAAATAACGTAATTGTTAGATTTGATTATTTTATACAAACAAAGAGGTCAAATTTAGTCGTTAATCAAATCAAATGATTTTTTTTACCATCAAATATGGTTTTTAGCAATGGTGGTCATTGTTTTATTTTTCTTAATTTTATTTTTATATATTTTAATAATTTATTAATTTTAAAAATTTATTTTATTATTATTTTATATTTTAATAATATTATTATTTTATAAAATATAATTTATAAATTTTTTATGAAAAAATAAAAAACCTTTTTGACTATATAAACTCTATCAATTTAGTTTTCTCTTAACAAAAATCTAACTTAAATTGATATCTTTATAAATCACCGATCATATTGAATTAGTAAATTTAAGGTAAATATAATGTCTTAATGAATAGTTGCTTGGTGGCTTGCACCTTTACATTTATGACAAAAAAGTCAACTAATTATCACACTTAAGGTTTTTTTAATTGATATATTTCACCTATTAATGTTTAAAAAATCAAATACTTATCTTATTAATCAAAACTAATAGTTAAATTTAAAAGTTAATTGTTAAATATTAATTATCAAATAAATATTTTTACCTTTTTGAATAAAAATAATTTTAAAAATATAAGTAATAAAATTAATTTTATAAAAATAATTAAAATATAAATAATAAAATTAATTTTATAAAGTAATTAAAATATAAATATTATTAAAAATTTTAAAAAATAATAAAAAAATTTATAAAAATAGTTACCATCACCCACAACAATGACTACTGAAAATCTAATTAGATGTTAGAAATAGTTATTCAATTTGATTGACAATGGTCAAATCTGATCGTTAAAAATTTGACGAAAATGACCAATTATTAATGATGGCAAAAAACAGTCAATATATTAGAAACCAACCATTTCTAGTTATTTGTGATGGTGGATGTGATTAAATTTAACTGTCAATCAAATCAAGTAGTCATTTTGGTTATTTGGTTAGGTGGTGATCATTTTTTAAAATTTTTATTAATTTTATAAAAATTTATTATTATTTAATATTAAAAATTATTTTAATATTAATATTATTTACTTTGTTAGAGGAGAGTATTTTGGTTAATAAAATCAAAAAGAAATTGATTAATGGGGGTGGTTATTTGACTTTTGAAAAGCGTTTGGGGTAACAATATTTTCGGGAAACCTTGGGTGGGAATGTCCTTCAGCCTTTAGGAAACCTGACTGGGATTATGTCTTTTAGCCTTTCTAAATTTACACCCACCTGCCCACCGTCTGCGTCAAAGAGGAAACGCTTCTTGATTTTCAGAAATATTTTTCCTCTCAAATTCTGTATGTTTCCTGAAAATTTTTCTTTTCACCTTCGATATTTTTTCATCATTCAATTCTCGCTAATTTGTCTCCACCGTCTATACACAGCACAGCCTCTCTCGGGTCTAGCTCTCCTGTTTCAGACCCCTTTTTGTTTTTTCACGCAAAATATCTTTTAAGAATCAGCAAAAAATCGCATTGTTTGTTGTTTTATTGCTACTTTTTTTTTTTTCTCAGTTTTTCATGAATCTGTGATGATGGATGAGTTCGGAGTGTTAACGGAGCGTTTCGGTCTGAAGCCGCAAGGCAAATCTGCTCCAATGGCTGCATCAAAACGATCCGCCGTACCCACCACGAACGGGCCGTCCCGAAAATTTTCGTCCAATTCGGGTCTGAACACAGAGCCTTCTTCATACAATTCGAATTCCTTTAGTGGGGGGTTTCCTGATGACATTCTTCTTAAATCAAACACCAATAACAACAGTTTTAGCACCTTCGACGACGACGACGTTTTTGGCCAATTTCAAAACTCGATAAGTAAATCAAGTAATGGGTCTTCGGTGGATTACGATTCTATATTCAGGGTATCAAGTAATTCCGGTCCGAAATCTTATGCTTATGATGATGATGATGATGTTTTCGGGCTGAATAAGAACAAAAACGACGACGTTTTTGGATCGTTTGTTTCGCCACCAAAGCAGAGTGACTTAGTCGATGATTTGTTGGGTGGTGGGTTTGGTGGATCTGAATTGAGATCGAATAAATCGAAGCAAAATATGGGTGGTTTTGATGATTTGATCCCTGGGTTTGGAGTCAGTAGTTCTCCAAATAATGGGTATTTGTTTAAACTTAAAAAATGTACATGATTGGCAACTTGATTTTATTTTTATTTAGCAATGATAGACAATGCTGTAGCTGATTAATTGATTGCTCATTTAAACTAATTTTAAAATATTTATAGACGAAATGAAACCTGCACCCTATTCTTAAGATCTATAGTTATAATAAGAATGGAAATGTAATGCATTATCAGAGTGTTTAGGTCCTTTTAGTTCTTACTTTCAATGATTGTTTTTTGTTTGTGTTTGGGTGAGTAAATTTGCATCTTTCTAGCAGTGTGAGGAGCAGATGGAAGTTCTAATGTGTTTATGATTTTCTGCATGCACTATCTTCTGGTGGAATGATTTGCTTGGATTAAAACTTTGCAGCTTTTAATACCCCGAGCTGGTGAACCTGGGATCTTTAGTCACTATTTTTATTGATTTTAAACTATTTAGTATATCTTGTCATTCAGAGCACTGAATGCACTGTCATAATGATGTTAGACTCGCACTCACATTTAGGAATGTAGATGAGCCATGATCCCACATTATTGGGAGAGATGGAGGAAAATTTAGGCATGTTTCATTTAAGTGTTTTATATTTTGTCACCATTGCATGAAATGCAGTATCTCATTACTGATCCCTATCTTTGTAGTTACTGAAATAGTTTTCTTATTGGTGATGCATGCCAATAGAATTACCTTAGAGGTAGGTTTATGGTCCATACTTTGAATGCATGTTCATTGATTTTTTATTCATTCTATGATTTCCCCTATACAGATTAAATATATCTCAAAGCTTATCTGCAAATTTGCTAGTCAGAGTCTTCTATTGTAATATCCAAAGATGCGTATTCTTTCTTATAATTTCTTATATCGATGTAATGATATGAAATTTGATGTGTTGTGATATATAAAATCTATATTTTTGTTCTTGTTTCATACCTTTTGTGTAGAACAAATGCAGAGGCCTCCAAATCAGCCTTCATGTCAGCAGATGACCCTTTTGTTGTATTGGAAAGAACTTCAACTGTGGCATACAATTCCTCTGATTCATTCACAGACCCACTGGAAGAGCTTGGTAAGCTCACTCAATCTGGAGGCAGAAAGCCTGGTGTTTTACCACCAAAAGTTTCACCAATATTGAATCCCCCTCCAAAACCATCTAAAGTCTTGAAGACGGATCAAGGTTATTCTTTATTGTATAACATGAGGTTTTTCTGTCCCTTAAGTTACCCAAAACTTTAGTGTACTGAACGTATCTATCACTTGGCGATAAATCCAGGTGTATCTTCAATTGATGAACTTGAAGATTTTGCTGTGGGAAGGGTGCAAAATTGTGTCGCTGGAAGCTCAGCTGTACGAAATGCTAAGGAAAGCAAGGATCAATATAGTGCCAAAGCTAATAAATTTAAGGAAGCTGAAGATGTTGCAAGAAAAAACCAAAAAAAGAGTGAGGATGAGCTAGAATCCTTTTTTAGCATGGGTTCTCGATCAAGTAGTGCACCAAGGTCAAGGGCTGCAACTTTGGTAAGAATTATTGATATAAAAAGTAATGTATTTTATAACACTATAGATGATATTCTGTTTTTTTTTTTGGTGCTTCCCAGGACTCTGTCTTTGATACAAAAATTAACAGGAGAGGGCCTGATGTGGCACAGAGGACATCTTCTGGGAGCTCACCTGCTGTAAAGAAGGCTTCTTCTACAACAAATTTGGTTGATGACCTTTCATCAATGTTTGGTGGTAATTGATTACTGAAATGGACTTTCATTGACAACATTACAAATTTTGTTGCTGGAGAGGGATCTTCTTCTATCCTAATTTTTTTTTCCCTGCAGCTGTCCCATTATTTGGAGAGTTTGAGGAATGTGAAGGGGAAACCGAAGAAAGACGAAGAGCCAGATTGGGACGTCACCGAAGGACCAATGACCGTGTGGTATACAGTTGCTTTGATTTCTAAGATGTGGCTAGATTCATTTTTCCAAGAGTAATAAATTGGCAAATTTTTGTAGTATATAGAGAATATGATTGCTGAGGGGAGGTTTATTGGCTTAATAGTGAAACAAAGTCTACCAGTGCATTGAAATAGGAACACGACAAACAAATTCAAATACTCACTCATCTGGGAGTATCAAAAAGTGCATTTCCTTAACCATCTCTGATTTATATAGGTCAAACGACATTTTTCTCCCCTTGAGCATATTTTGTTTGTAAAAATAGTAGCAGTAATTTATAAAATTTTTGATAAATGTCTGTTGGCCCTTGGGCCTTGCCCATGCTTGTTGATAGGTTAACAAGCTAATGTTCCTTCTAGACTGCGTGGATCCAAAACTTTTGTCAAATTTCATTTTATAAATGTATTTATCTTCACACGGGGCAATTCTATAGTTTGAGTTTTTGTATATGCAGGCTAAAGCAGTTGCTGATATGAACCAGCGTGACCTTCAAACTCAGCAGGATCAAGAAGAGAGGAGGGTAAGTGGTTCCAGTTTTTCATATGCAATTATTGATGCATTTATGGGAATCTTTATGTGGATTCTGTGAGTATGGGTGTGATTGTATCGTATATAGATATATGTGTGCAAAAGATGGTTCTTTTATCAAAACTGGAAAAAGTTGCATCAAATTATTTTGTTTCTTTACGTATCTTTGTGGTTAGAAATGTGAGTAGGGTTGCTCTACTTCGTGCTTATCTGTATTATCTTTGTTGTTTATCTTGTTGCTACTCTAATGATTTTGATATGCTTGTTATTTTTACTGTGGTACAGAGGATCGCTGATGTGTTGGATGTTGAGATAAAGCGCTGGGCTGCCGGGAAAGAGGGCAATATGCGTGCACTATTATCATCATTGCAATATGTGTGTTCTTCGTACTATTTTAATTTTCAGGAAGGAGTATATTCTTTTGCATTAAACATCTGGAGTTGTAATATGCTAGAAAATGTTAGATGGATATTTATTCTTTGGATGCTTGTTTTAGATATTTTTTAAGCCAATTTTCTACACTGAAGAGAGTCTAAGGCAGACATATATTTGAAGGTGATATACTTTCAGATATAAAATTGTCATTCAACACTCTACCAGAACATCCTGATCACCTTCTCTCTTACATTGTATGTTTGCATTCTGATTTCATCTCATTAAAATTTTATAACATAAAAAATTTGAAGGACAAGAAGAAGTACATGCTTGTGCACACAAAAAGTTACGTTTCTGTTACTACTCTTTTACAACACTTTCATGGTGCTTCTTATTTGCTTCTCATTCTAGTCTTGTGAAACAGTAAAAAAGTGAACATTTTATTTTTATCCATATATGATGGTTCTAGGATTCTACCATGATCTAGGTCAAATTGTGAACCAAATGTTTTTTCCTAAAAGCTGAATGTCATTAGTAGTATGAGTAGCTAGTCTGCAAACAATGGAAGGTACTACCAGTTCATTCATTTCCAGTCATGTGTTTGTATTTGTCTGTTAAGCACAGAGACTTTTGCCTCCATAGAAATCACATGTTTATGGTACTTAAAGTTTGAGAGAACAATTTGTTGTTTTACATTTGATATTATTTGATGGCTTCTAATAATTATGAAGACTGATATGTTCCCAAGTAAACGTTTATTATATTTCCAGTTTGTAGCATTTATGTTTCCACTTTGTAGCATTCGGCTTGAACTTCATTATTGGTTGCAATATGGAGTACATTGAAGTGACGTGCACTTTATCATAAATGCTGTTTCTTTTAAACTACGTAGAAAGTTTTGGATTTGTTATTTCTTAAGCTGCATAAAATGAGCTTTTTATTGTCCATGCTAACTAATCTTGAATATCTGCAAAATGACAAACAGGTCCTTTGGCCAGAATGTGGTTGGGAGCCAGTTTCACTAACAGATCTCATTACTTCTAGCTCAGTTAAAAAAGTTTATAGAAAGGCAGCATTATGTGTTCATCCTGATAAGGTTCAACAAAAAGGTGCTACTATTCAACAAAAATATACTGCAGAGAAAGTTTTTGATATTCTAAAGGTAAATATGCTGAAGCATGCTTTGTATTTACAGGTTTCAAAATTTTCTTTGATCCTCATAGTCTACCAAATTATCTGCAATTTTATTTTGTCCTACGCCATAATCCCATGAATCGCATCATTCTAACTCTAAGTCATAGGACATAATTAAGATTGATCTGTACAAATTTTTGGAATGCTTTAACTGTAGTGCCAAGTTGGGAGGGTTGGGCAATCCAAATAGTTTCTTGATAACACAAAATTGTAAAGTCTTTGTGCAGGTTGCTACTGACTCTTGATACTATGATATACTTTCTCCTATATGCCCATTGTTTAAGGTGTTTTAAGTTGGCATCATTGTGAAAAAAGTGTATGGCTTTTTTCTCATTCTTCAGGTGGTGCTCGAACACCAAAAATATTGTTTCAGTTGTGTTGATTTTAATTGTTTATTGTTATGCACTAAAACAGGAAGCGTGGAGCAAGTTCAGTAAGGAAGAACTTTCTTAACAACCTTTGTTAATTCAAACGACTGTATACCAAGCCACAGCCACGGCCACATCATTAGGCAGTCATACTACCCTTTTGGGACGAATCTCCAAGTGCTGTAGTACTTGCTTGTGAAGCAATGGACCCAACATGAATTTGTCTTCTGTGGAAAGTGAGAAAAATTTCAGTCGATACCCACAAGACGCACGGTAAAGAAGACTATTTTTATTTGTTTGTGATGGTGTAATTGATTCTGCCCGATTATGTTTTCTTGACATACACAAAATGTCAGAAAGCATCTTCCTTTGGAAAGAAATTTGAATAGCCATATCAATACCCTGGTATACCAGTAAATGATTACTGCCTTGTCGTACAAAGTCTTGATGAAATAGCTATTACCTTTTATATTCAACTGATCTTATGAAATAAAAATATCCAGAATAACTTACACAATAGAGGCAGCAGCATTAATCATAGTAATAACAAGGCAAGCGAACTTAGGATTTGGAGGCAAAGCCATTCTGTGCTCCAACTAGCTACCTACTTTTGATGCTATATACATCTCAACAGGGGAAGTAGGACTGTGAGTGGTCAATGTCCTAGTGCTCCAACAAGACAAACCACGTCGTCCTATGATTGGCGGAAGAAACACTGGAATCACAGTAATCTAAATTATGGAATTGGGACTTGAATTTCTTTGATGACGGACTCATAACCTGGAAGTCTTTTGGCAGTTTATTCTGCGAAGAGGGGCCGGCAGTGAACTTGTTATGAGTACACATAACAATGGCTATATGGGTTATGTGAAGTAGCAAACATGGGTTATAGAAATCAAAACCAGTGAGGAGGTTTCCTGGTGATCAGTCTTCAAAAGCAGCCTAAGAGCATCTAGAATAATGTGGTTACTCCAACACTTTACAAATAATCATTGATGCCTTCTTCTTTGTCTTTGTCTTGCCTTCTGATGGTGAGCAGTTCAATCGTATCCTGTTACATACCGATTATTCATTCACAGGGTTAGAGAAAGCCATTATTATGCTCTTACAAAAGAGTTGGAAGAGTTGCCATATGCATAACTTTTCTAACACATTTACTTACTGGTTAGTGTTGGAGTAACAACCCAATTCCGAATGCTTTTGACTGCTCTTGGAGACTTATCATCTGAAAATCTCCTCACTGGTTTTGGTTTCTATAACCCGTATTAGATACTTGACCTTCCCAATGCAGCCGTAGGTACCTACCTCATTGCTATCCAATTTTACTACCAGCCCTTCTTTGCATTCATTGAGAACAACCGGCTAAAAGCCAAACCATGAACTCATCACCGAACAAATTGAAGTCCCAAGTCCAGGATTTAGACCCTGCAGTATCCTTCCCTGTTGAGATGTACATAGCACAAAAGAAGGTAACAAAGGGGAGAGACAAAATGGTTTTGGCGTCCAAATCTTAAGTTTTGTTTCCACTTAAAGAGGATTGATAGAGCGTCGTTTCTTCTTTCCTTATTGCCATGAATTTCTGAGAAAGAAAGAAAAAGAGAAAAAGTTGTTTTCTTTCCAAACAAGTAAAACAAAATGCATCAATGGCACCTAACCCCAACTAATTCCATTTATTTTGCCATATGGTCTTTGTTTATTTACTAATTCTTATCAATTCATGTACCCAAGAGATGTAAATACGTAATTAAGAAACTAAAACAAGATTATAAAGGCTTCTTAATTACCCTCATTCCTCCATTTCTCTTTTGCAAGCCTCCAGAAACTCCGCTTCCTTGAAGACTGAATCAAGTTCCCTTTCAGTTACTATAATGTATTTAAGAAGAATTATATTCATCTTTATCTCTTGACATGGGCCACCGTTGGATTAAAATTCTTCCATTTTTGACTTTGGCTCCTTGCTTAACCCCACATTAACACTTTATTAGGTCTGGCTTATATAAATTAATCAGCCTATATAACTTTTAATATTTACACGTAGAGTAGGAGAAAGAGAGGTCTTATGGGATTGGTCAGGTTTCTTCGCTCTAGTTTTATATATTAATGCATTGATTACAGATGTAGTACGCCAGTCCATATTTTCACTGCTTAAACCTGACGAAACTTCATATTATATTTATATAAAACTAGTATGTTCAGTGTAAAAAAGTTGGACTAACTTTCCAGCCATCGCATAATCACGAGGAAGAAGGAGCATAGATCAGAGCACTAAAACTGAATATGCCCATGATTCTGGTCAAAATGAGTTCTGCACCTCTCTATATTTCGTCTACATTCATTGTCATTCTGAATCCAGACTCAATATTAGATGAGTTTCAATTTTGCACTAGAAAATGAGAAATAAGTATCCTGAACAGTTCCAAGAGAATTTCAATGACGGAATTTCAATATGGGAAAATGAACTAGAACAACTATAAATATATTTCAAAGGCAAAATGATTATTTTCTTGCATGTTTGAATATTGGTGAATGTAACATAAGTTTTAAGTATTTTTATTAAGTTTTTAAATTGATGAATAGTTGTGTATAAAGAGTACATGTTCATTTATCCAATATCACATTAGATAAGTGGATAATGTGTCACGTTAACAAAAAAATTTTGAAGTAACACACGATTATGCATAACAAGATGCATGCCCATGTAGTCGATTACTCATACAATACTTTAAAAATGCATGTTATCATAGATGATGAGATCACATCCTATAATTTTTTAAGCTGTTCTTATTTGTTTTTAAAAAGAGAAAGATAGTTGAGTCCAAAAGTTTTTCTCCACGTTTGACAATCTATACATAGGGCATGCATGATTGTGCATAGAGTCGCCATCAAAGAGCCTATGCATAAAAAAGTTGTGCACAATGAGGATCAAAGTACGCTTGTGAAGGGTCAAGTCATGCATAAAGGAAGGGATGCATGATCGTGCACTTGATAGAGCACGCATGTACACTTAAGGAAGTAAATAAAAATACTACATATTTAAAATGTGTTTGTAACATAGTGTTGAAGGATAATAAAGGCATTTAGGATACATAGCAATACCATCCATGCCTAGAATGAAAGCTCCCCTTTTAAGGCATGAGAGAAAGTTAAGATAAGGTGAAAGCTACTTAAGAGTCTGAGTATAGTTTTGCTTAAGATGCATACATATGTAAACATGAACATACTATAGTTAAGTGAACATGGATATGTATCTCACTCATGAGTCGATATGTGTCATAAAGATCATTTCGAACGAGGACTTGTGAGATTCCCACTATACACCTATAATAGGGCATAAATGTTCACAGTATGACACAACCACTTGCAATAGAGTTAACATGGTGTAAGATTTCATAGTAGGTCTAAGACTAAGTAATTGTATATATAACAATCTAACATTATAAGTAAGAAAAGGGATTGCATAGTATGACTCACAATGTCAAATCCTTGCCTTAACTCAATTTGATCAACACAATCATAATTATAAATACATATTTTAAAAGCTTTCACCAGAGTATATATGTTAATAAAGAGTCGTCTCTGTTTACAATCTTGTGTGTATATTAGATGATTGAATAAGGCCTTAGAACCTCCCAAGATAGCTCAGTGGGACCAAAGGTGATTTTAAGACATGTTAGGTAAGAGAGTTCTACGTTAGCCAAGTTATGAGTCTTATAGAATACTCTTGACCACCAAACTATTAAGACGACATTGAGCCAAAGGTAAAATGGTTATTATGAAAAAGTTTAAATATAGTCTCATGTTTACTAAGCAATCTATCACTCACTCCCTAATGTTTTATGTTTTGCAAGTAACTAGTGCTCTACTAGCTATAGTGCATGATGGATTAACAAGTATGAGCTAGCATGAAGTCATTACTATCATTATTATTCATATGTTTCCGTTGACTTTATGCACGCACTTTTGAGTTATTTTGCTATACACATTATTGTTTGGATATTTGATTTGTTTCATGACATCCTTTGTTTCATTTCTACTACATTGTTGAATAAGGGGCATTTTAGTCTTTTCAAATTACAAGTTGGTTTAATGAATGTTTACATAAAATTTTATTTATTGCATGTTCATTTAAGTCAATGTTAGTAGGGCTTTCCTTCGGAAGTCAATATTTTTGGAAGGGGGTTGTTATGATACTCATGGATACCAACAATTTTTTTAATATATATATATATACACACATATGCGATCACTTCCCACCTCTGCATGACATAGGTGAATTGAATAAGATCATATTAAAACCCTATCTTTTGTTTGGATAGAGTCATAAAATGATCAATCCACTCATATCGTGATCACCTCTTTTTGGGGTAGTTATGTAGTGATCCTCTTGGAATCAAATGGTTCCACTCTTACTTCAAGCTCTTTGTGTTTGAATCTGAATTGAAGTGATTGAAGTTGAATTTAAACTTTGATAGCTGTCATATAACAAAGTAATTTGTTTATTGGCTAAGCAGTGCTTTGCTTGAATCAATACTATGAGTATTTAAATATTTGATTCAAAGTTATAAATTATAATTAAATAATGAAAGGAAAGGGTTTAAGTGAGCAAGAACTTATTTTTATTTAAGCTTCTTCAACAAAACCAATTCTCTATTTACCAAAAAAAAAACAAAACCAATTCTCTCTCCTAAGGATCTTCCTCCAACATAATTAATTAATGGTAATGGATCAGATCGGATCTAATTTTACTCTCCCCCTTCTTTCCACCTTAACTTGGCTTTGCTTCAAAGCTAAATACACTCATTTTTTTATAATATCATATCGAAAAAACAAATAAAAGAATCAGAGAAGATTTACTGATTCAAACGAAATATAGGTTAAATTCCCCATGAAAAACAAAAAACAAACGTTGGTGAATCCCATTACACCGGCCCATATCAAATTTGTTATTTTAACTAAAATTGTAAAATTAATTAAAATAATTCCCTTTTATAAAATTATTATCAAATTCTTTAAACACTAAAAGCTAGATTAGCAATTGTATTGGGCCGAGAGTGAGTTTATAAACTCATTTCGGACCTTCTACCGGGCCTCCGCAAGAAAACAATATGGACCTTATATTTTTATAGTGTTTGCAACTTCCTAGCCCTTAAGTGTCGTTTTAGAATTCGAGCTATTGGACCTCACTCCATGCAAACATAAATTTTATTACCATATTATTTATTTATTTATTGAGTTAGCCTTATATTTCGCAATCCAATTAATTTTATGTAACTCATTAATTTGTTTCTAATTTTTGTATATTAATTCACTTCAACATGCAATCCATCGAAAATTGAAGATTTTGCATTCTATGGCACACCAAATTGGTAGTGGGTTATGTCAGATTAGACCAGGGTTGAATTTAAACTGAACCAAACACAAACAGTAACATGTCCGTATTTGAGTTCGTTTCGTATTGTTTGAGTTCGGATTCGTGTTCAAGTTTATCGAATATTTTTATAATAAAGTTCGTATTCGTATTCGATTCGTATAACTAAGTTCATATTCGATTCGTATTTATATTCTTATTCGCTTTATATAATTCGTTTTTATATTTATTAAAAATTATAATTAATACAAATAATTAATAAAATATAATTATAAAATTATTATTTTAAGTTCAGATTCGTATTCATATTCGGTTCGTATAGTTTGTATTCGGATTCGTGTTTATTGAATTTTAAAATTACGGTTCGAATTCATATTCGAATTCATTCGATTTGTTTCAAATTTATTCGAATCGAACTTAAAACAAATCCAAATATGTTTAATTTAAATCTAACCCTAGAGTAGACCGAGCCTAAGTATACTAATTGGTTGTTCTAGCAAGCTCTACTAGTCTACTAGAATCAGAAAGCCTAAGGCCTCTTGGGTCCTAATTTCATAAGTCTTTAAACGGGTTTCGTGTGCTTTTACAAGTTAAATTTTTTATTATTTATTATTATTTTAATATTTTTTTATTTCTCTCATTTCATTATCGAACCTGTACGTGGGTTTTATCCCAACATTTCAAGGTGGCTTGTGGGCTTAGTTCAATCCGTAATTTTGGGGGTGTCCTTCATAAACTATATCACAAAGGAGAATTTGAATTGAGGTGTTAATTAATCCAACCTCCTAACATGTCTAAACACAATTTTCAAATATTCTTGATGTTTTTTATAATTAAATGATTTGGTATAAAAATTTTGTATCATATTGTATGGCAAAAACATAAAGTAATTAAAAGCCGATCAATAAGGAAAGAAAATGTATACATTAATTATGACTTGTCACAAGTCTAAAGAAATTTACAAGCCGACACTTGAAATATGTGGGGGGATTGTGATAACAAGCAAGAAAATATACGAACCTTCTTTGAACAAGGACATGAAAATTCAATATCAGACAAAGCAAATGACTCAAAAATCAAATTTGGGTGGAAAAATATTGCTGCTGGTAGAAATTTTATATTATTTTTAATCAATGTCACTCAAGATTTTGTTTACAATTAATGATGGGTCAATAATCAAGTCAAAATTGAACTCAACCAAAGTGAATCTCTACAATTGGTGGAAGAATCACCTGCCCTTAAATCTTGGAGAATCTTGCAGAAATCTATGAACTCCTCCACATTCACCTACCCACTAAGTTATCAGGCCGCACACCGCCGACTGCTGTCTGGCGGCTCTCCCCCCACTACTGCCACTTGTTCCACTTCCACCACAGAATTATTAATAATATCACCTTTGCTTATGTTTAATGAAAAATAATATGACTTTCTTCTGTACAGTGAGACCATAGATGTTCCTGTTCACTATCAGAATTTGAGTGGAAAAAAAAAAAAAAAAAAACCATAGAACCAAGTTTTAGGTCCCGTGGCTAAAACTCTGGTGAAGTATCAGTGTCAAGTTAGCCGTGCTTTTGTTGAGAAGACTAAAGTTGCATGAAGAGACAAGAGGTTTATTTATAACCACGCAAAGAGTTTTCAAGTGTCCCTTCCGTTTTTTATCCATTTGTTTGCAGAAACATCTTATAGCCATACATTTAAAGCTCGATTATCAGCAGATTCTTCTTACCTTCTTGCTTTGCTTTTCTGATAAGGGTTCATGAATCTCCAGCCGAGTGATAACATAATGTTGTTTTCAAGTGAAAGGGGGGCGTAATATATATTATATATTTTATGTAGATATTCCCGGTGATAAGGCCAAACGACTGTTCCACCCATAGTTGGGTCCTAAGACAAATTCCCACTCATCAAGTTTATAAAATTTAAAATCTCACTCATTGATCGATAAAACTAACGATTAACAGTAAAATATTAACAGTTAAAGGATAATTTTGTTATTATAAAGTTAAAATTTATAAAATTATAAAATAATACATAAATATATAAAAAATTATAAAAAATATTTATAAATTTTAAAAAAATATTTAAATTTTAAAAAATAAAAACCTAGCCACCGCCGCTTACCTGCGACAAATAGCACCAGGTAGCTGTTACGACCACTTGGTTCTAAGGAAGCGGCCAAATCTAGCCACTTTCACAAGAGAAAAGGGCCGAAAACAGTCAAAACTGGCCAACTTTGGTCTCAACGGCCATTTTCGGCTATGGTTTCAGGTGGAGGTGGTTAGATATGATCGCGTCTACCAAAATAGGAGACGGCTAGATCTGACCACCTTCGTCTAATAGGGAGGCTAGATCGAAGGCGGCCAAATCTGACCTCCCTTGAAACCAGGTGGCAGTGCTATTTGTGGCGGGTCGACGGCAGTGGTTGAGTTTTTATTTTTTTAAATTTAAATATTTTTATAAAAAATTTTTAATTTTTTTTATAATTTTATAATAATTTTTTGTTAATAAGAGTATTTTTGTTATTTCATAAAACAGGTTAACAAAATTGGATGAAAGTTGGGTGAAGATAGGTGTTTGAGTTTTTAAATGTTAAAATATAGTAATTTGGTTTAGGACCAAACTATGAGTGGTAACAAGTCCTTTGGCCCCATAATAATTGCCATAGGTAGGGTCGGCCATGTGATGGCCAAAGGGGGCCATTTTTTTTTTTTTTTCCAAATTAATTTTTTTAAATTTTAAATTTTTAAAGTTATGACTTTTCTTTAAAAGTATTTAAATTAATATTATTTTTATAAAATTTATGTTTAAATCTCAATCTCATACCTTTATTTCTTATCATAAACTAAAATTTTTTTAATTTTAAGAAAATTTGTATTCAATATATAGAGTTTTTATTTATATTGTATCAATAAAATTAATTTTCTCTAATTTGAAAGCATAATAATGTTTAATATTTATTTATTTACTTTATTATATAATATTAAAGATAGATTGATAAACAATTGGATATTAGTATTATATTTGTATAAATTAACTATTTATTATAAAAAATTTATTATTATTTTCACTCTTTAATTGAAATTTATTTTACTCATAAATTTGTATTAAAATAAAATTTAAGTTTATTCACCATTATTATCTCTATTCTCCAACTAAATTTATTTTTTAAATATAAATTGTATTTGTTATCAATATATTTAAAAGTTAATTAAAAATTCATATATTTTAATTGGTCGAGTGACATATTGTCACCTAAGGTTTCGTTTAATAATAAATTGTCACCTGCAAAAGTTTTAAAAGCCAAATTTCCACTTGTTAAAAGGGTATTTTTGTCTTTTTGAATTAAAATTAAAAATATATTTTATAAAAATATTTAAATTTAAAATAAAACAAAAAAAAAATTTTAATAAATTAATAAAAGATTAAAAAATAAAATAAATATTTAAAAAGCAATCATTGACGGTTAATTTGTTTAAATATTTATTTTATTTTTAAATATTTATAATATTATTTTATTTTAAATTTATTTTTAATATTATTTATATTAAAATATATTTTTAATAAAAAGTATTTTGATGTTTTTATACAGTAAAAGAATGAGCATAGCTTGGGTGGTAATATGTCGGTCGGCCATTTTAATTATATCGTTCACTAAAAACTTTTGCGGCCGCCAGGATAGAATCCATCACTTGTCATCTTTAAGTACTAGCAGTGGCACCACCACCCATTTCTGCTACTGATTGATGGTGGGAAAACTTGTGGTGGTTTGGTTGGTGGAGATCATAATTCAAAACAACGTTTCACTCCTTTCACTATAAGCGATTCTGAATCTGAGCCATCTCTCAAATCCTCCCTATTGTGCTTAATGTTTGAAGATATGAATCAGTTTCAGAAACATGGCATCTAATGGTCCTGCAGGGTGACCCATGTGGGTTTTTCCCCTTATCTTTTTCAGAGCGCATAAAAAATAGGCACTTTGAACGGTTCTAAGAGAGAGAACATATGGTGCCATGCCTTGCATTCATTTCAGCATGGACAAAATAGAAAAAGGAAGTTCAATGACAAGTTACAATTTTATTGATTCCTACAGCTGGAAGATGGATGAACATTATCCCATCAATTATTTGGATGCTATTAATTTGATGGCCAGTTAAGAAATGTACAATAAATGAACAGAGGCAGAGACAAAATAGCATTAATTGACTGAAGTTTTTGTATTTTTGCATTTGGAGAACAGACAGAGTTGCATATAAGCTTAAAGGAGGACACAGGAATTATTGGATTCTACGTCCATGGATACATTGGTCCTGCTTTTGTTTGAAAGATAGAACAACAGAAAACTAAGAGCAATACCAGTGACATGACATGACTGTTTAGGTGATATGAACATTGAACATGAAGATGAAGATGAACTGAAATTCCTAATCATTAATTCTTCTTTGTCTTGGATAATGATGATGAATGGCGACTACCATTTCGATTCATCTGAATTAGTAGGTGGTCGAGAAGGGCTTATAAGACTTGAGGTCAAGAACAATTCCTGCAATAGACCCAGCAGCGGCAGCTATGGTGATAACAAGGCAAGCGAAACTAAGGATTTCGAGGCAAAGCCATTTGGTGCTCCACTTTGGTATCTTCTTTTGTGCTATGTACATCTCAACAGGGAAGTAGACTGTGAGTGGCCAAAATCCTAGAGCTCCAAGGAGACCAACGACGTCGTTAAAGAATGGAAGCAGCATCGAAATCACAGTGGTTAGGATCACGAAACATGTCCTCCAAACCAAACGGAAGAGATTGAGACTGAAAGGTCTAAATCCTGTAACTGGGATTCTAATTTCTTTGGTGACAAAGTCACTGTCTGGGAATCTTGCAGCGGCTTGTTTCTCAATGAATGCGAAGAGGGGTTGGCAGTAAACTTGGTATGCTCCAACAAGGTGGATAACAATGGCGGCATTGGCTATGTCAAGCAGCCAGTATGGGTTATAGAAACCGAAACCAGTGAGGAGATTTCCAGGTGAGTTGTCTCCAAAAGCAGCATAGCCAAAGCAGCCACAAAGCATGTAGAATAAAGTTGTTACTCCAACACTCACTAGTGATGCCTTTTTCATTGTCTTTGCTTCTGATGGTGGGGATTTTACAGTGTCCTGTTACATGCCGATTATTCATAAGTTTATAATTTTTCAAAAGCCAAAAATATCAAACACTTTCTGATTTGGTATTTCTTTACAAATGAGAGAGAGAGAGAGAGAGATACCTGTATTTCAATGAGGATGATGGAGTAAGAATAGGCAAAGGCTATGTCTCCAAGTGCTTGGAAGGTTCTCCATATCTTTTGGGTCTCAGTAACAGTGCCAATGCCTATACCAGTCAAACTTCCCCTGAAAGTTCCAGTTTCTGATGATAAAGTAAACAGAAAAAGTCAAGTTAGCTTTGCCATAACGAAAAATTCCCTAAATATCTAACCTGAGCATAAAAGATGCAGATAGCTATAGTTACCTGCAACTTTAGCAATGCCAAGACCGAGACCAATTGTTGAGTACGTGAAGGACATGACTGCAGCAACAGTGGAAAGCCACCATAACTGATCAAAGTCAGGAATTTGAGAGAAAATAATTTGTGCTACACCAAAACCAATCATATAAGGATTGCTATTCAGATGGCATGGATTCTTGCCGCCGCTGCTGTGAAAGCAGTTTGACCTTTCGATAGCCCTGATTAACCAAAAACCAGATTCGTTCAGCTTACTTGTAAAACAAAATAAGGAGCATCAATTCTATTTGAGAATGTTTGGTGTTAAAAAAAAAAAAAAAAAGAAGAAAGAAACAAAAATTTTTAAACTTACATCATGCTAATGGATGATGCAATTGTGTAGCCAATGGCAACACCAAAAAGATTCAGGTATTGAACAAGCCCACATAACTTAAACTTAACCCCACCTGAGGATAAATTATAAGGAAGTAAGTTAGATGTTTGAGTGAAACACAGTTGCTAAATTGATTAAATATATTGAGTGAGGTGAAATTTACCAAGGTTCGATCGCACAGCGTCCATGTAAGTATAATTTCTCTTGCCATTGACAGGATCCCCTGAACGGTAACAAGCAGCCAGGAGAGTGGAGGTGAAGTAAGTGACAAAAGAGAACAAGAACATGACAGTAGGCCCCGCAATCCATCCGAGCTGAGCGGTGGCCCAAGCCAGGGAAAGAACTCCCGACCCTATCACAGCTGTTATTATGTGAGCACTGGCAGTCCAAACAGTCCCTGGTTAAAAAACAGACAAGAAAAGAGTCATTAATAAGCACGTAAAGGAAAGTGCTAATTTTACTTACTAAAAGCAGAATATGTTTACTTTTTGCTTTAAGAAAAGCAAATTACCAGTTCGCTTGAGGCGGCCATCATCGTCAAAGCACTTGGAGCCGTGTAGAGTATGCATGTCAAGGGAAAGATCAAACACTTGGTTATGTGGAAGGTGGTTCTTGTTGCCGGTATTCTCACCCATCTTTGTTATCACAGAGAGCAACAACAAATAAGCCTTAAGCGACTCTAAGTGAAAAACTATTATGTAAGAAGAATTAAAAGAGAAATCAGACTTGTTTCTTTGATGAATCTAAATCTAGTTACGACTGGATTCAACTGACACCAAGATTTTCACTTCCAAACCTTTTTGGAGTCACAGAAAACTCAAAAGGATTCAGTGCTCTCACTCAAGATGAGCACGCAAGCTAGCTAGCTAGCTTGAAAGAAACAAAACCTAACAGTTAAGGCTATATTTTTTCTGCTCGAGAAAAAGAAATAAATTGAATTGCGTACGAAACCCAGGCAAGGAACTGGGCTATATATAACTGATGAGAAGCTGAAGGACAAGGACCACGTGGTATAAAATACACACAGGCTACACGCGTATATGTCAACCACGAAATTGCTTTACCCCACCTTCAGAGTTGTTTCTCTCTGAAATAAAAGGTTTAGCAAATCTTTTCCACCATTTGGCTTTACCCCACTCGATCACTTTCCCACTACTTTCCCTTCATTTTTCTAAGTAACATTAACTGAAATTGCTTCTAGGGTCAATATCCCCAGCAAAATATCGGTGTCTTTTAGCCCACTTATGTTTTTCCATTTTTAATTATATCTCCTAACAAGATGCGGTCATAAAGGCTGGAGAATCAGTCAGATTATTACTTTAGTTCATTTGCGTAGCTATTTTGCTTACGAAAAAATTAATACCAGCAATCGATAAGTTTTGATATTGTTCTGCAGAGGTTGGTAATTTATATTATTAGAATGAACACTATATACTAACTACGTACGAAGTTAATGCATGCTTTCAACTTCATCCAATTATGCAGAACGCCAGATGTGATGTCAATAAAGGTGATGAAATGTAAAATTTTAGAACTAAAAGGTTCTGTAGACTCATACCTTCATGTTGGCCCTTCTTCTGTAAAATGGCTCTCTAGAGCTTGCAGAAACTCTCCTTTCTTTAGAAGAGGGCACAATAACAACTCTATACGAAGAAACAAAGAAGGGAATTGAAGTAAACTTAGTAGTGTGCATATCCTGGATCGAGCTCCATTCCTTATATAGTAGTTGGAAAACTATTAAAGAAATTATTATTATTATTATTATGTTTATCTCTTGAAAAGGACCACTTGTGAATCAAAACTCTCACGTGTATGGCTTCTCCTCCATCGTTATTGTAAGCGAATATGTTCCTTCCATCATTCATTCCCATGAACAAGAGAGACGTGAACAAGATTTGGACAGAGATATTATTAATTAAGAATTTTACCAGTCAAACGTTTAACAATCATTTCAGTGAACAAAAATGGTGTCACCACTCAGTTGTTCTTCATGATTATGCATTGATAGGTGGACATGCAGTATCTAATTCTCTTCTCTGGTTCCCAATAGCTGAGGAACGGAAGGTTATTAGCAAAAGACTCTTAATTCCATAATGTCACTTCAATTTTATTTTCCTTCATGAATTAAAGGTTCTTCTTCTGCAAAAGTAGCAACAGTTCCTTTCCAGATATGTAACAAAGCTTGGTCATTAAGGTGCACTTAATTAATCTTTGTTCAGTGATTAATTAATATTAGGAGGCAACCGAAAGTTAACCTGTTTCCCTTCTTTAAAAGCTCATTTTGATTTAGATTAAAATGAATCAATCATAATATATAAATTTAAATATGTTATATTGTCCGTGGACATGCACAATCTAAATTAATTAACATGTGCATGTGCTTTGTTACATAGTTGAGATTAATATAAAGATGAGAAACTTAATTTTGATCTTTATCGAAAAAAACAAAAGAGTTCATATTTTGGCGATATCGAGAAATTCCATGGCTAACTTTACAGAAATCTTCATCATCACCATGAATTTGCTCACTCAGGCAAACCAGACAAGTGCTTTTTGAGTGATACTAATTAACTTTATGCATACGAAAATACAGATAATAAACGATTAAATTATTAATTAAGCAACTAGTTTAATTAGGCCAAACAAAGATTCACTAGTATAATATAATTAAGTGGAGGCAGATTCATTTTGTCCTCTACACCTGGCAATATAAGCAACGCTCACAATGGGACATTATTAATTGTTACAGGAACTAGTTTTCATCATAATTAAGTAGCCATTTCAATTAATTTAATCAAAATTCGCTAATTTGTAACTACTTGGATTCAAAGTTGGCTGATTTTGTAGACACTGTTTTTGTTCGATGATAATTCTTTAAAAAAAAAACAAAAACACTTTATCTTGTATTATTTTTTATATTATTGGAGAGAAAAACTAAATAAAATATTTTAGTAATAATTTAGTCTAAATGTTAAATTCTAGTCAATAATTTCTAATGAACCCCAAAAATAATGCAAAATAATTATTGATTGAGGAGGATACTAGTTCTGCAACAATGATTGAGGATGAGATACTATTATTTTATTCTTTGCTTCACAAATACAAAAGACAAAAGCTAAATTCTTATATGCTAATTAATTAGCCAATGTCGAGGGTTATCTGTTTAGTTGTCTCAGGCTTCTATTCATCTCTGATTTATTTACCCTTTTAATAATGCAATAAGATCGAACACATCCTGTCATATCTTGGAACAAAATTAGAGAACTCAAAAAGCTTGTGACGCAGATCTAGATGAACATGCATGGAATCAGCACAGTTGTTACACCGAACTTAGCCTGTTATCCGTGGAGGAAGTTGTTTTTAAGTTTCAATATATTTGACAATGTGCTGCGGAAATGAATGGAAAGGATTTTTGAAACGTACTTGGTTTTGGAACATTTGGAAGTTTATATATCAAGTTTCACAAGTACAAATTTGGCTTTTGTGATCTAAATAGTTCTTTCATTTTCAAATGAATTATCTTGGTAGAAATCGTTAAGAGTATTGTGAAGTGGATCCCAGTTATTTGAAAGGTATTTTTGAAGCTAGTTTGTCTTATAACGGTGAAAATCTGTAATTAGTTGGATATATGAATGTTGATACTTGAAATCGAGGAAAAAAAAATGGTCTACCTCTAGTTTCACATTCTCTATACAAAGAGGACTTGTTAGTAGATGTTCAAGTTGCAATCCAACGATGCATTTTCTACTATGAAAATTGAATATGGCGAGCATGTAAAGAACTATATAGCTTAAGAGATTGCTCAAAGATTTTCAAGTACAACATTAAATGATTATAATCCATTGTGACAAAGCACATTAAGACAAAGTATTATTTTGTGCTTGAAGTAGTGGAAGATGGTGAGATCTTGTTGCAAAAGTTTAACATCAATGATAAGGTAAACAAAGTCTATCACAAGGTAAGAGTTCATTTGATGCAAGATTTATATAGAGATTGATGCTACTTGATGATTAGTAACGCATACATAGGTAGAAGCTTTGGAGAATGGTTTTCAATTAAAGGGACATAAATTTTAAGTGGGAGGTATTTTGTAGAATCTTTTTTCTAATGAAATGATAGTTAGTCTTTATATGCTTCATTCATCATAGAATATTGCAATGTCGTTTGTTGTTTTGTTGTGCCAAAACAAGCTGATAGGTATTTCTACTTGTACATTTAAGTGATTTCACATGTGATCTTAGCCATGGCTTTATACTTGAATTATGCTGATGAAAGAGACATTGTTGACTGCTTCTTTGTTTTCCTTGAGATGAGCAATCTTCTGAGTTTTGTGGAAAAACCATTAAGTGATTTTCTTGTCATCGGATATGCTCTCCAATATGAATCAAAGTACGTGATAATGTCCAAGATTCCTTTTTGTGGTAAAACCATTTAATTATCTAAGCACTTATATTGTTGCATACATATGAGACTATTTTGGTAGATGCATGAATTTGCTATGAATCTAAAATCACATTACTAATATTTAGTCATGTCATTGTGAGGTAGATGAGTCGTCCTAAAAGTCGTTGGTAGCTAGATTAATCTTCTAATAGTAGATCTATGTCTAAAGATCATGTTTAATGTTCTTAGGTGGTGAGCTTTGTATTTTTGTTCAACATGAACTACACTTAGTTTGCATGATGATAATTTTTAATTTAACAAGAGTTCTAAAGCGTATTTACATTGGCTAAGAAATATACCAACTGAGGATCTTGCAATTTCAATGCCTAAGGTATATTTTGGCGTATCCTAGTCCTTGATATGAAAGGTTTTATGTAGGTGTTTCTTTAATGTCTTCATAGTTGTCTCATCATTTCTTATAATAAGTATGTCATCGAGATATATTATAAGACTAACAAAGGATTTACTTTGATGCCATGGAAAAAGTGCATAGTAATGTTTGGACTATATGAAACCTGCAATTGTGAGTGCCTTTATAAATATTGCATTCCATTATCATGATGCTTGTTTAAGACCTTAAAGAAATTTTCACAATCGACATACAAAATTCTCCCCTTGATTATGAATATCAAGAGGAAAGTCCATATAAATTTTCTCATTAAGGTCATCATTTAGGAATGCATTATTAAACATTTATTTGATTCAAGTCAATCTATGATTGACGCTTGTTTAGGAATGCTCCCCTTGCATTCCATTATTGGACTAAAAAAGCTATTTGTTATGAGTGTATTGGGTTTTTGTTAGTACTTCTTCGAGAAGTATAATCAATTCCTAAGTAGAAAGACACTGAAAGGTCTTAGATCTTGTAATTGCCTCTTGTTTTAGTGAAGTAAACTTTTTTTATGTTACACTTTATAAAGGTAAGTATAATATTGAACCATGGCCATTTTGTGTATCGTCTCTTTTCGTCTCTATTTTTTCTTTATAATTCTTTCCTTGAGTGTTATAAATTAATCAAACCTATTAATCTATGATTGACCAAATATTTTTGCAACAAGTAGCACAATGATTATATCAAACTTAGCTTGTTATACTTGGAGGAAGTTGTTTATATATTTCAACTTAGTCCAAATTTGTTGTGGAAATTAATAGACATTAATTTTGGAAGATAATTGTATTTAACTTGATTTTGAAGCATTGTATTTTGTAATTACAAGTTGGAATGTTGTTAATTTGAAAAAGAAAGCAGAAAGCAGCCATTAAGTTTTAGAAAAACTGGGAATGAACTAATACCAATATCAGTCAAAAGCAATTCCCTGTAGTTAAAATTTTTGAATGAAATACAAGAATTCCAATGCTCCATATTCTCTGTCTAAATTAAAAAGCACTTCTATTTGGTTATGATATGATAGCTACCTCAAAGTTTTTTTATACTTTAGAATCTTTTTCTCTCTTTCTCTTAAAAGTTTTTTCAAAGGTGTGTTCTATGGTCATCACCCACTTCTCCTTTCTGGCTCCTAAAATGGCATCAAAGAATAAATATTTAGATATCTCTTTTAATTATTTAAAAAAAAAATTTGATGAATACCCCTTTTTTATACAATTATATATACACTTTTTTAGTATTCACTTATTTATATAGATAATATATCGTCATATAATTGAAACATAATTAAATTATTTATAAATAAAATAAATTAACAATTAATTACATGAAAACACATCATCTAAGTATAGAAATAGATACTCAAAAGCATATGTCCATAACACACACATATATCAATAAAACTATGTACACATATTTTTTGAATATTTACTTATGTATCCAAATGATATATCAATATCTAATTAGCATATAATTGAGTAATTTTGAATTAGTGATAAATTAACAACCAATCACATAATGACACTTTATCTTAATACACAAATAGACATTCAAAAGTGTGTATATAGTATTTCTCTCTCTCTCTCTCTCTCTCTCTCTCTCTCTCTCTCTCTCTCTATATATATATATATATGTGTGTGTGTGTGTGTGTGTGTGTGGCTTTGTTGGCTGTAAATGAAATTAAGCTGATGAGCATCGATTCTATGCAGGGATTGACCTAAACTAAGAGTGAGCAACAAACCCAAACTGAACTAGAATTGTCGAGTACTTGACAATCTAGTTTCGGTTCTAAACTGAAATCGATGTTTATAGTGTCGATACCGATATCGATTCTAATTCTGATTCTAAGTTAGTAAAACTAAAATCAAAATTTAAAATCATAACTAGGAGATAAATCGAGTATCCAAAACAAGGTACTGGAAATTGAGATCTAAACACTAGATGGGTTATAACTAAACTAAATTGGGATCGGATGCCCAGAATCAGAACCATGACCAATACCTAAAAACTATATAGATGATAACTAATTTAAATTGAGATCGGGTACCTAGAACTAGAATCGAAATCGAGATATCGTTTCATGTTTTGAAACCTATTATCACAGGTTTCAATTTTTGTAAAAACCAACTGGTTTTGATTTCAGTTTATACAATTTTGATAGAATACTCGAATCCACTCACTTTAAACCTAGAGGATATTTTTATATTTATATTCTTCTTGTTCTGAGTAAGAGTAACGCCCACACCCCCACAAGTTGCCTTCGCATCTACCTAATTTAATTTAATTCATTGTTTTCACTCCCTTTATGCTTCACTTTTATTTATATTATATGAAAGAGAGGACATCATACATGACATAAGAGAAGAAACGATCCTGTTTGTTGTTTTTTGACTTTAATTTAGAGAAGATGTAAACTGGACTGGATGGAGCCATTCATTTTGAATTTTCATCAAGTTATGAGTGTTTTTTGTAGCATTGCAAAACGTGAATAAAATAAAACTATATATTAAAAAATTTTATACTTCGAATAAATCAGTCATATAGTCAACTGTTTTTTCTTATTCTGGGCAAAGTAATGCCATATTTGTCTTCATCTTCAGGGACCTCTCTCAAACATACTAAGATTTCAACTATGGTAGGGTACATCATCTTGACTCTTAAAGTTGACTATTCATAAAATTGAGCTACTACATGAGACCATACAACTTTCTCTATCAAATTTCTAAGGTTTTAATCATCAAATGAAAACTTAGGAAAGTGTATACAATAAGGTTTTAGTGTTACAAATAGTCAAGAGAGGCTGCCCTATTACTTACCTTCACGACAAGCTAAATTCTAACCATGCCTACTGGCCAAACCAATTTAGAAATCCTAGAAAATTTAGGTCATCTATCTCCAAATTTTTATCTAAAATTAATTGAATTTTGTACCAATGAAGGTCGAATAATTATTTTCTACTACGGATTGACGAAAATATAGATTCTCATGTATTAAGTTTAAAATAACTAAATTTTTATTCATTTATCAAAATTAATAATTGGTTTTACTAAATATTATAATAAAAGTATATTTGATGTGTAAATATTATTTTCTAAAAACTTATAAAAGGTAAATAAATATTTTTTTTTATTTTGTTTCAGAAATTACATATTTATTTTATATATTTTAAAAATATATTAGAATCTCAATAGTTATAATATAGTACTTATACGTTTAATTTGTTATGTTTTTTAGAAAATATAATTATCGTTTTTTAAACCATTGATGATATATTAAAAATTAAAAAATACTCCAATTTTTTAATTTCAAAAATCCTTTAAAATTTTTTAACACCTTAAAATTTTTTAAAAATTATAATTTATCTCTGAACATAAATACGTTATTAACACTTATAGTTATTTGTATAAGTATTTTTTCTAATTAAAATTAATATAAATTAGAGTAAAAATATTTAATGAAATTTTAAAAGTAAAGTGATATTTAGCTTAAGAATATTTTAGTTTTTTTAATAATTTTATAAAAAAAATTAATAGAACATGTTAATAAAATTAGATAAGAGAAAATTTAACTTTTCTTAAAACAGGTGAACATTGTCATCTTATCAAACCTTGGGTGGGAAATAGTAATTTAGACGCCCATGAAAGTCTGGAGTCTTCAAGGGTTAGTTGTGTACTATGAGCAATGTATTAACATGCATAATGTATTCCTTTTTTATATTATTTAGAGGGCCAGGCCGAGCTAGTGAAATTGGAGCCCCTACACTACAAGTGATCAGAGCCGCAGAATATTGGCGTTCGAATTGGACGGTGGAGAGGTGGTCAACGTTTAATGGAGATGGGTCCAATAATGAGACCTAGGAGAATTTTGATACGCCGGTCTACTTCAGGCGTCCACCAAAATAATTTATTGGGATTTTTTTTCCGCATCACATAATTAATAATCTTAACCGAATAAAATTTCTGTATGCCTTCTCTCTCTCTCTCTCTCTCTCTCTCACCCATTGGTATGAAATTATTGGGTGCGCTGTCGTTTTATGAATATGCTGCTGCTCACTGCCGACTCGTACATCGAATTTGAACAATGCGAAGAACGTTGACAAAATGAGAGTGTGTTGTTGACTACCATCAGTCTTGTGTCATGGTTCGATCATGGACGAGGACCTGACCTGACCTGACCTGACCTGAGGAGACTTTGGGTTAACCGACCTGCCACGCGGCGAGTGGTGACACACATTGAGGTTGAGCTTGAGGAGGTAGAATGTGTTTCAGGTTTTGAAGTCGGCGGTGGAATGGAAGTGATAGACCTGACTTGGCCTGATGATGATGGATGACTTGTGAGACACAGACGCCATTATTATCTCCATTTTTCACATAGTTTCAAAGGTACTGGCATTTGATCCATTGTTATCATCAAAGATAAGAAGCATTGTGTTATGGGCTTTCTTCTCGGGGACCCATTAGGAAATGCACATATTTTTATGTTATACAGATGAAAATTCTTATTACCGTTAAGGTTTTTTTAAATAACAAAATTTTATTATTAATTTTTTAAAATTTAAATACGTACTAATTGATTAATATTTATAATTAAAGAGATTTTTATTCTTTTAAATAATAAAATTAATTTGATTAAAATAATAAATTAAAATTTAATAAAAATATAAAATTTTGAAAAAAATGACCATTGCCATTGACAGCCTTTTTTCCAAATTTTTTTAAAATTTTTAATATTAAGTTTTAAAATTCATTTCATTATTATTTTATAAAATTTTAATACTTTAATATTATTTTATGTTTTAGTTATAATCTTTTAATTTTTTGGGTTGAGGGTATTTTGATCCTTCTATCTAAATGTTGATGGGATTAAAAGAAAAAAACTTTAGGGGCGGATGTTTAAATTTCTAAAAGTTTGTGGGTGATAATTGTCATTTATGGAAACCTTGGTTGGGACAGTTGGCCTATTATATACATATTCTCTAATAAAGGGAGAAATCCAAGTGGAAAAGTTTTTGCACACAATTTAATTTTATTGTAATTTTCAATGACAAAATAATCATATAAAACGAAAAGTTTATGAGAGACCCTCAAATTTGGATTAATTTTGGGCGAGTTTGTGCGCACCACACTCCTTGTACCATTGAATGTGGGCAAGCCAAGTCTGACCAGAAAGGCGAAGTGGAAGTGGGCATGGTGAAACGAAAATATAATTGGATTGGATGAATATTTTTATGAGGTTCCCTTATTCTAAAGTAGGCTCAAGCAATTGCAGGTTCACCTATCAAAAAGTTGAAGATGAAAAGAAGCTTTGCACCTAAATTTTGATTGACTGGTGAGTTGACACCACTAGAAATATCTCAGAAATTGGAACACTTAAGTAACATCCAGTCTCGTCACAAATATGCCAACCCACTATCCCATTCCACTCACCCATTTTTATTTGTAAAAATCATGAGGGATTCAGACTCTTTAATGAATGAATTTCTGGGAAGAAGTTTATGAAGTAGTTATAGTTTCCATAAGCTTCCATGCTATAAAAAATCTCAGAAAGGTTTCATAAAGGTTTTATGGTATTTTGTTTTTGGCTCATTCAACTCTACAAATCTTTTCTAGGATAATGATTTTCTAGTTATCAACACCGACACTGACACCGACGCAAAATTAATGTACTAATAACTTACAATATATAAACAACATCATTTCCGTGAACTGTTATAAAAAAATGTTTCTAAGATTCTAGAGGATGGGAGGGAGTTTCAGTGTTTTTATATCCGTCTCTAATGATTTTGAGATCAACTGTTCGATGATATAAAACAATATGTAACATATTTGTCAAAGATATCTTTATAACTAGGGTTCTCTCATGATCGATTAACATTTGAAAAACTAGCTTTTTTTTTTTTTTTTAAGAGAAGACAATAAATTGAAGATATTTATAGTACAAAGCACTTTTAGATATGCAAATGAGACGAGGGAGAGATAAAGCAAGATGTTTAAAAATTTTAACATGATAGAGATTTAAGGATGAAATCACAAATGCTACTACTAAGAATAATCCAAGGAAATAACACAATCTTTATGAAAATTTTTAAAATGGCCAATGAAGCGAAAAATGGTAATTACTGACTAGAGTTTTAGAGAATACTACCAAACATTGACATAGTAGTTGTAATTGTCATTGTGATTATCCCCCAACACATAAAAAGGTATAATTAGTATGACACAACTTTGAATCATAGCCTTATATAAATTAAGAAAAGGCAGACCAAGCGTTTATCATTCAAGGCTCATGATGTACCCAAAAAAATGCTAATGTCTAGGAATCATGAAACCTTTAGATGTCGTCAACATTTAGTCAACGAGGCTTTTACATGAATCATATTCATATTTATATACCTCATTTACTGATAAGTTGCAAATATATAACATGGAGCATTATTGTCTATTTTTGGTTATTTACAATGGCAATCAATACTCCATACTATTGTTCAAGAACAAGTACTAGTACAACAAATACACAGTAGTGAAGTAAAATGCAAAGACAAAAGGAAACAGGTATGAGGCGCATTGTTATAGTTGATATGTATCTTGGTTACTCTGTTAAGAGACCTTCATTCTAAGCAATCCTATTGACAAAGAACAAACCATTATGAACCTGAAAGGTGTTGATATAAAGGACTTTATTGTAAAGCTCAATAGGAATATTGCTCAACCTAAAAGGTCTTGATATATTTGGCTAGAATTTTGTTAGACCCTTAGGTATTTTGATGTCATAAAAAACTTAGATTAAAATATTTAACTTATTATTGCATAAATTGATCCATGATAATGAAGACAATATAGTTTATTTTTGTAGGTTTGGTCAAACACACGACCATATATGTTTTGGCAACACGATCATGTGTCACATACAAAGTGACACATGAGATTTTAAATCATGCAACAAAACACCAAGATCCATGATCATTCAACTTTCGAGCGCACAATCATATGTCATAAAAATGAGATGCACTACTAAGATTCTTGTATAAGTATAGTCATACAGAAGTCAAAAGTCAACATCTAGATATACACTTATATAAAGAAGATACATGATCATGCAAAGATCAAACTTTGTTTTTGTACATCTCATGAAGAGTATCATATTTCAAGTTTATATGGCCTTTTGAAAATTTGAAGAATTGAAGATATGAAAGCACATGACCGTGTGTATGAAGCACACAACCATATTAGGTTGACATAATATCGAAAAGTCGACTGCTGGACTGTAATTAATGTCGAGAGCATGATTGTGCATCAAAAGCGCACGACTATATATCTACCTAGATTTCGTTCTAACGGTTGTCAGATCAGTTGCAACCGTTAGTTTTCTCTAAATCTTATATAGGCAAGTTGATTTGAAAATTGAAGGATTAGAGAATCATGCCTTAAGTTTTTATTCTTCATATTATCTAATTCTTTACTCTCTCTCTCTAAAACTTACGTGTAAATCTTTAAAAGAGTGTTTGTGCTCAATGTTTGTATCAACCTTATAAAGGCAAATTTTAATCTCTATGTTCTAATGTAAAGGGCGAAATCTCTGATATTAAAACTATTTTATCTTTCTAGTTTAAAGATGATAGATAAAAAACTTCAAATGGGATTACTTGAAAGAGTGGATGTAAAAGACTTGTAAAAAAGCTTCAAACCACTATAAAAATTGACTAACCATATCTTTTTATCCCATTCTTTTTACTTGTTTTATATTTGCTTTAGTTACTTGTTTATATTGATTTATTACTTGGTTGATTGGTTATTTGCATTATTAAGTTGTATACATTTGCACAAAATTAGTTTTAGGGTGACAAGTTTTAAGTTTAGAAAAAGTTTTCAAAAATTCTATTTACCCCCCATAAACGGTTGAGTTGGTCAAGAAAATTCTAAGTTTTTATCGAAGTCATAGATAATAAAGATAATGACAATTGAAGAATCGAAAGACTTAACCAAAATAGGTTTGGATGAACTCATTGAGATTTTTTGAATCATGAAATGAAGTGGATGCCTAAGAAAGAGGAGAAAGTAAAGAAGAAGAATATTGTTTTAAAAGCAAATAAGATTTTGGATGAAGAATAAGAGCTTTTAATGGATAATGATATGTCCTCGATGGATGACGAGAATGTGAAACTCCTTGCAAAGGAATTTAGCAAATTCCTCATCAAAAGGAAAAAAGAGATGATTTGTTGTAAGTGTGAAAAGAAGGGGCACTACCGACAAAAGTGTCATTGAGTGAACAAAAGAGGATATAAGAAGAAAATACTTATTACTTGGAGTGAGGAGAATGAAGATGAAGGAAGAGTCTCCTTATACTTCTACATCAAGATAAAATCCGAAGTTGAGAAGAGGTGAACCTTGGTGTAAAGGAGCCTTAAAGTCAATGGAAGAAATAAAAAAATGGTTATGCAAGGCATTGAAGATTCATCATTCCAAGTAAGTACTTTTATCTTACTTTTTAATATGTGGATGATAATGAATTGATTGACATGTTGTGATTGTGCTTGATTAAGTATATGACTACTTGTTGTGACTGAATAAGTTGGTTAAATTAATGCAAATATATTGTATGTGTACATGTTTATATTGCAACACGTGGTTGATTGAATTCATGTCAAAAAGATTCAAATTTGATTGTTTGGATATCTAATGATAGATGAATTTATATATTGTTGTTCTTTATGATCAAAATTTGCAAATTTGATACCTTATATTATTTTGATGTGTTTTGTGCATAAAATATTTTAAAAATGTGATATTATCCCTCAAATTACATAAAAAAGTGTTCATTGAATTCTAAAATGTTTTTAAATAACTCTAAATGTTTTTAACAATTGAGATTAATACCTTAAAATGAGCTTTAATTATTTTTAAATGCTTTGAATTGATATCAAATTAGTCTCTTGCAATTTAAACTATAATTTTATTATATTTTCTAGGTTTTGAGGTCATGTATGACCGTGTATCTATGACATATGATCGTGCATGCATTTTGGCCCCAATTATAATATCATAGAGAAATGTCATATGATCGTACATGTTATATAATTAGACATACATAACTGTGTTTGTATTATACATGACCATGTTTGACTTATTTTATAAAAATTTTTTGAATTTTCAACTACTGATACTTCTCTTGCAAACATGCTTTTATAAGGTGAAAAATGATTCATAATTTATACATGAAAACTATGTCTTCCCTCGTGTTCAAATTAAACCCTAACCCAAATAAATCCTAACCCGTCATTTAATTAAAATCTGCAAATTAAAAATCCAAAACCCACAAAAAGAAAGAAACCCAAGACAAAAGCCCATCCAAGTAAAACATAAAATGACCCAAGAAAAGAGAGGCAACCCAAAGAACATAAAAAAGCCCAAACAGCCCCGCCAAAGAAAATTCCAAGAAGGAAGAAGAAAAATGCTGCCAGCCCAAGAGAGAAAAGAGTCAGCCCAAGTGAAAAAGAAGGAGACAGAAAAAAGCATACGGTGGGCCCAAGGAAAACTTGCCCTGGGCCAGCGCAGCGCACGATGAATCACCTAATTTTCTGCTGCGCCTAATTCATTTTTTTTTTTTTTTTTGCACCATATTTTCACGATTTTTTTTTTGAAGACCCGGAACCTTACCCATAAGTCGATGTATCTCATGGCCACCATGACAATCAACTTTTATTTTCGCGGTTTCCTTCTTTCTCTTAACTTAACTTTCTCAGCTGCAGGCTTATCCCTCCTTTAACGAAAATTAAAACAGCCTTTTTTTTCATGGCCTGATAAGGGGAATTAAATCCACCGATCATAGGGATGTAATTCCTTTGATCTAAGGCCTCCCAAGGCTATAAAAAGGGAAATTTTTCCTGAAGAAAGTGGAGGACTTTTTTTTTTTTTTTTTTTTTTTTATGGAGGAAGAGCTTTTGAAGGGGGAAAAATCTTATCAAATTTGTAAACCTCTCAAACACTACGCACATGCCACCATTTTAGCCAGCACATTCTAACACTCAAAGAAGACCAAAAAGGTTGCGTCGAGAATAATTCACAATCATTTATAGACAACTCGATGACTATCTTCGATTTAATATCGATTTTTGAAATGATTAAACATTGGATAAGTCTTGAGGGGACAAATATTGTCTTTTTTGTATCTATTTTTATGAAATTCTTTTTATTTATTCGTGTATGAATTAGAACTCTATTGAATACTGTCATATAATTTGTAATATATATTGTCATGATATATGCTAATCCTTAAGTCATATTAATCAATACATGCATTGATTTTAAGGTAAGAATGTGACTTCTTCATACATTTATTACAATTATTTGATTTATATGGCCAAACACAAATATGAATAATTAAGAAATTGAATTATATGATTAAAAAACATATAATCATGATAAAATATGATATTTACTATATCATACATACAAACTATGCATGCACATGCACATTTGCACGTGCACGCACACGCACATACACGTGTGTGTGTGTGTGTGTGTGTGTGTGTGGATACTTAATTGATGAAACGGAGCCTACCCTCATAAGCTTCATGCTTATGGTGGGATAATACATGTGTTGGCTATGGAAATGATTTCATGTGATGCTATGTTCGCCATGTAAAATACATAAGTGAAAATAAGGATAATGTTTGTACAAATGTTTTTGGGTTGAATCCTTTAGCACAATTGAAAATAACGACTGAAGCAATGATTGTATGTTGTGATCAAGCACGTTGAGAATTATTAATTGCTTGTGATGGATGATGAATTGGGTAGATGAATTTACACGAACGTTTTGGAAGCATATTGCCTTCCCAATTTTCCTGTATTCTATATTGCTTTTTTTTTCTCCAAATGAATCGAGTGTAAGGAAGAAAATAAAGCTGAAGCAATTGGTAAGCATTGTGCGCATAGCCATGAGAAAATGCAATTTGAATTATGTTTTTCATTTTATTCTATATAACTTGTTTTGCAAGAATTATTTAATTTATTTAAGCTTGTTTAAAATTAAAAAAAAATGTATAAGAGTATATGTGTAAAAAGTTATAATTTTTATTTTTATTTTTTATTTTTTCTCATGAATGTTTTATTTTATTGTGAATATTTTATTTTGTTATAAAATTATAAATAATATATATATATATATTACGTAATTAAAACATAATATAATTAAATTCGTTAATGTACTTAATAAATAAACTACAATAGTAAAGAATCCACAAGTCAGAAAGGTTGAACGACATAGGTGTCAAATACCTTTCCATCATTGTATCCGACTCTTCAAACTCAACTCATTAGACAAGTAAGAAAGGTTGGGTCATTTGCGATGAATCCACAAGTCGTCTATCATCACTAATGTGTACTTTATCAAGACAATCTTCGGGTGGTGATTCCATGAACTCCATAACAAACCATAAATCTGTTATACATTCCTCATGACAACGTTTAGGCTGAACGACATAGGTGTTAAATACCTTTCCATCATTGTATCCGACTTTTCAAACTCAAGCCATTAGACAAGTGAGAAAGGTTGGGTTATTTGCGATGAATCCACAAGTTGTATATCATCACTAATGTGTACTTTATCAAGACAATCTTCAGGTGGCGATTCCATAAACTCCATAACAAACCATAAATTTGTTATACATTTCTCTTAACAACGTTTAGAGTGGTTAAACAAAAATAATAAGTTTGTCTTAACTTAGTATGACAAAAATCAACAATATGGGTCTTCTATTTGAACTTCTCACATAAAAATTTGCAATACAATTCCTACCTATTTGTCGTTGTTACATTAATTCCTTCTATCTTCACCAAATAGCACCCCGACTTGTAGGAACTTGCTCAGTCGAAAAATTAGAGCACTCAAATCTACAAGAATAAACCACCTCGTTTTCCTATCATTCCTTGAAATTTTATAGTTTTAAGGCCTATGAAATCTTGCAAAGCATGCAATGACAGTTGCATCAAGTTAGGTTTATTAATTTCTTCCTCAATTCTTCCCCCACTTCTTCTTCTTCTCTTGTATCCACTTAAAATTACAACATGAAAACCTGCTTCTTCCTACGCTTATGGCCAGAAGCATAATTTTCATTATACCAAAAACATAGACATCTTAGCTTTTTTCTCATCAAATTCTTTACTAGCCATGGTTTTGGTAGTTTTTGAGAAGGGGCTATAAGGAAGTTTAGGCATATTTGGGGTGGGAAAGAGTTTAATTTGAGAGGATGGTTTGCATTTTAGGAACCTGAGGCAACTAATAAATGGCGGTTGTATGAGAGCTTGTTAGGGCTGGACACTGGGAATTTTAGTTAGAGGCTTAGGTTGGTCCTTGAAAGCCTCTTGTAACTTAGCTAATGATTAAGCTTTGGATAGGTTTTTAAGCCTAAACATTCTAAGAGCCATCTATAATGCATCAACTAAGCCTGGTAGGAAGAAACTAAGGGTTTAATCCTCCCTAATATTAGCCCTCAAAATGATGGGAAGACATCTAAATAATGTTCTAAAGAATCGACTTGTCTCAAATTTTGCCAATTTAATAGTTGGCCATCATAAGTGTGGATGTTGAAATAAGAAGACAACAGTTAAACATATTCCTCCCAAGATATGGCCACATCTCCCTCAGTTTTAATCAGTCCATAGTGTCACTGAATGGTTTTTCCATCGAGATGTTGTTGTTGTTCCACATCTTGAATAGCGATTATTATTGTTGCTCCGCATCCTACACCCACTGTGAAAATTCTCGTCTCGATACTTGGCTTTGAGTTCCTTCCGCCTTGGCCAAGAATTATTAACTCTATTACCAATCGTTATGTACTCAATTCACAAAAAAATGAAAGAGGCTTAGAAACTTAGTAGAATTCACAAAACACAAGTATAGAAGGAGTTGAGAGAGAAAGAAGATGCAAGATAACAAAGGGGTACATTCATTAAACAATGCAATAACATGTGCATTACAAAAATTCCAACCACCTATATCGACTTAGTGCTAACACAACACCGTCATAGGTTTTACATTTCCCCTCACTTTCCTTCCAGTCATCTCTTCCCTTTATTCTGAAATTGGTTACTCCTACATCATGAAACAACTAAAAGCAACTAACCTTAACCCCATCACAAATAACAAAACAACAACTAGCATATCGGTGACTAACTAATTGCTATTAACATAAACTACTGATAGAGACTAACATAACAATGATTAACTTCCCAGTCTGTGATGGTTTCTAGGCTTCAAACAATTGAGTTTGTGACAAATAAATTTTAGAACTACTAGCCCATAAAGTGAATTCAATCAAAAGTTGCGAGTTTTAAATTCCAAATAAAGAGAATTGGTTATCAATATCACAGATTCACAAAACTAAAGGAACTCATTAAGCAGCTTTGATCACTCGTTTAGAACTCCAAGTAAAATACAGAATCACGAAACAAACATGAACTCCACTAATAATGTTATGGTTCTAATTTCACACCCCCCAATTACAGTTAGAATTCACTCAAAAACAGAAAATGTCAAGTAAACAAATTTAAAGAAAGTGAAGGAAGTCTACCTTTCGACTAAGATTTGATCGCCGATATAGAGAGTAATGAACATAAAAGAGGAAGATATAAAGCAAATCTTAGAAAAGGTAGACCATAGAAGGATGCCAACAAGAATATTAAAGCCACAAGACCAGGCCAACAAAAAGGAAAGACTAAGCTTTGGCAAGACATCTATCTGACTGAAAGGGTTTTCAACAGGAACTAATACAATGCTGAGGGTCTCAAGAAACTCATCTTCTCAAAAAAAGAAAAAAAATGAAGTTGACGTTATGGTTAAGAGTTGTGTTGGAAACTAAAAGTTTAGCAAAGAGAAGACTGGAGAATATGGAAATGGATATATTTATATTTGACGAGGCCTTTATAACGGGGGATTAAGTTTCCAGCAGAGTCCAAGTCTATTAGATAAGATACCATTAACATATAAGAGCAAATGAGTAAATTAGTAATTACCCGACTGAATCACACCTCTTGCAAGATCTAGCCACAAACTAACCTGCTTTGAATTTTAAAGTTGTATTCACTTCTTTTAACCACCTTGCAAGGATAGTGGAAACATTTTGTTATGGTAGAGAGTGGCGAGTGAAAACACCAATATAGTAGAGAACGATTACATGAATCAGAATCCACTTATATTACATGAAGATATATGATCGAGAAAGAAAGGTTTCACGTTTGCCAAGTGATTGATTTTAGCATGCTATTCGCTACTTCATTTAGGGCAGTCAAGAAGCCAAGACTGAATTTTTGAGGAATGCCAACAGCTAGATCATCCCACCACAACCACTTTGATATCGTGGGCTCCAAAGCTCCTCCATCAGGATAAAAGAAGATGAGATGGAAGGAAAAGATATGAACTGATACCGTGAGAGGAACCAATGTCTAACTAAAATATTGCCCCAAGTAGTTGTCCCTGGTGGTTCCCTATACCATTGAATTAACACCACGCCTTTCTTGTCAATGATTGCGTAGAGCTATCTTTGTAAGGACTATAAAGCAAGTTGTAGAAGGGATACGTGAAACACATTATGAATCAGTGTGTCATCTGAAAGTTGCAATTTGTAGGCCACCTTGCCAATGATTTTTATAACTAGGAAGGGACCAAAGTCCTTAGGTTGAAATTTCTGATTACCTGATGCATGGACACTTGCCTGTAGGCCTGCAACTTTATATTAACCCACTCACCAAGCTGAAAATTCCTATCAATTCTTCTCTTATCGGCCTACATCTTCATTATTTATGGAGCCTTTTCCAAGTTACCTTTGAGAACCTATATAGGAGACTCTGTTATACAAAGCATGGTGTCTAATTCTAGTACCTGAGAATCCTTAAGGAAATAGAGAATATAGAGGGGTGACGGATAGTCATACAAGACCTTAAAAGGGGACATGTTAATGCAAGAGCGGTGGCTTGTATTATACTAGAACTGTCCTAGAGAAAACCAATGGAACCGGGAATGAGGAAAATCATTAGCCATACACCTTAAATAACCCTCAAAACATCGGTTAACTAATTCAGTCTACTCATCTGTTTGTGGATGATAGGCAATGGAGTATTGGATATTAACTCCTTGCAAATGGAAGAGCTCTTACCAAAATTTACTAAGGAACACCATTCATCAATTACTTGTGATAATGTTAGGGTTATCATGAAATTTATAAACATCGTCCAAGAACAACTGAGCTATTGTTTGTATCAAAACAAGATGACTCGGTCCCATGAAGTGAGCATACTTACTCTGTCTGTCTGCCACCACAAAAATAACTAGCCTTCCTTGGGATTTTAACAAACTTTCTATGAAGTCCATTGTCAAATCTGTTAAGACTCTAATAGGTGTTGGCAGCAGTTGTTACAACACTGCAGAGGCTAGATTTTCTGGTTGATATTGTTGACAAGTGTTACATTCTCTTAGGCAGTTTTTACAAATTTCCGAATTTCGTATTAATATACCAATGTTGCCAGTTTTTTAGCACTTGCTGTAACCCCTGAATGCCCCCGTAATGCAAAATCATGAAAAAAAATCAACAACTGCTCCTGGAATTAAGGAATATTTCCTATAACCAACCTGCTTTCCTTCTCAATTGGCCACTCTGCCACTCAAACTTCTTATAGGTCTCTGCATTCTTTTCTTCAGCTGCAATAACGGACTGTAAATACTTATCTTGCTGCCACCCTTCTTCAATCTTAGCCATTAAATCAGTAGACAAAATTGTAGCAGTTAGATGATATGGTGCCATAGAGGACGCTCTGGACAGAGCATCAGCAGCTACATTTTCCTTACCTTTTTGGTATTTGATTTCACAGTTATATTGCATGAGCTTGGCCATCCAAGCTTGTTGAGAGGGCGTTTTCAGTTTCTACTCAAGCAAAATACGTAAGGATTTGAAGATCGGTCTTTATTACAAACTGTTGATGCCTCACATAATGCTCTCATTTCTGGACTTCAAATAGAATGACTAACATCTCCTTGTCATAAGCTGAAAGGAGTTGGTTCATAGGGGACAAGGTTTTGCTTATATAAACTATGTTATAGCCTCCTTGCATGAGCACAGCTCCAATGCCTTTACTGGAGGCATTATTTTTTTATTAAAACTCACTGGTGAGATCAAGCAAAGCATGTACAAGAGCCTTGCAAAGGCAGTGTTTTACCTACTCAAAAATGTTTTGGGCAGCATCGTTCCTGCAAAATGAGTCTTTTTTAAGCAACTCAATTAAGGGCCTAGCTATTTGTCGTTAATCTTAATGAGTCTTTTGTAATAACCTAAAAGGTCTAAAAGTCCTCTTAATTGTTTCAATATTCTGGGTGCTGGCCAATCTTTGATGGCCTAGATTTTTTTAAGGTCAGTTGTCACTCCTTCTACATTGATTATGTACCCCAAATACTCTACTTGAGAAGCCCCGAATATGCACTTTTCTTTGCATACAGTTGGTTTATCATCAACAACTCCAAAACAATTTCTAAATGCAGTAAGTAATTTGCTCTACTTCTGTTATAAACTAAGACATTATCAAATAATACAAGCACAAACTTCCTCAAATATGGTCTGAAAACATAACTCATACTATTTTGGAATGTTGATGGTGTATTGGTAAGACCAAAAGGCATCACTCGAAATTCATAATGACCTTAATAATCACACCTTAGGTCTATTATTGAAAAGATGACAACCTCCTCCTCCCCCCTCCCCCACCCCCACCCCCCATAATGGCCTTAATAATCACACCCAAGGTCTATTATTGAAAAGATGACAACCTCTCCCTCTTCCCACACCCACCCCACCACCCCACCACACCAACAGTTCTTCTATAAGAGGTATAGGATATCTATCAATTATAGTCACTTGGTTGAGTGCTCTATAGTCAATATATATCCTCCAAATGTCATTTTTTTCTTCACCAATACTACTGGACTTGAGTATGGACAAACATTACTCTCTTGATCAATCCTGCCTCTAGCATTTCTTCGATCACTTTTTCAATAACATCTATCTGCACTCTTCAGTATCTATACGGCCTTAAGTTAATTGGTTGAACTTCCTCCTTAAGGACAATCTGATGGTCGACCTAAGGTTTATCTTTGAGAAGATGACAACCCCCCTATTGTGTTTCAGTGGGTCGTCAGAAGGTCATCAAACAGTAAAATTTTAAGTTTTAAAACTCAAACAAAGTCCAGAGAAACCCGATAACAACCTTGTTCACATATATATATATAAAGAAACATATGAAAACACACTTAAGGTGTTTATTGAATTCATACCTATGTAGACAACTTCGATTCTTTTCATGAAACTTGGATTGCTTTCCCAGCCCTTGCCACAAAAACAGATCCTCTTAGCACGTTCTTCATCAAACATCCTACTTGTAGCAACCTTAGAATGGTTAGGTAGTTTGGGATTGTAATTTGGGTTACATTTGGTTTAGTGTTTTGATTAATTCTGGCAGGTCTGTTTGTTGGTGGAAGGTAATGTGTCTTGGTGATAGGTTTTGGCTGCTCCTTAAGAACAACTACTATAATTTCTTGTAGTTTTGTTAGGGAATATACCTCAGCTAAGGTTTTCTGTTTAAACTTCCTAACAGCATCTGTAGGACATCCACTAATCTAGATAAAAAGAAATAAGGGTTTGATCCTCTTGGATTCCAGCCCTTGTATACAGTTCATCAAAATCGTACTTAACTGTTTTAAGTTTCTCAGATCATCCAAAAGATCATCATAAGCATAGTTGCCGAACCGAGCTCTCATTGTTGTAGTAGACTCCTCTCATGAAGTTACTGCTTCATTCCTGGATCTCACCAAGCCTTGGTATAGCGTAACAATCCAAATGGAGAGCAGTTATTTTGATTCAATCTCCTCTTGGAGTTCCATCAACCTGGAAGAAGTATTCGGCGAACATAATCCTACTCTCGAAATCTTTTCTGTTGAATTGTGAGAAATCCAATTTCGTTGTTCTTCCTCACTGGCATGGAGTGTCTGGAATTACATTCAAACTGCCACTGTCTGTGCGAGTAGTCGATTGTGACTGCGATACAACTTCGGCTTGTTGAAGGCTCAATCCTCTAATCAGCCTCTTAATTTCATCCATCGATTCCTTTACAAGCCCTTGTTGCCTATGCTCAGACTTTGAAACCAACTGAGAAACCATCTACCCTTCGCAACTCTTCTGAACTCGTTCCTCCTGCCATTGCCTCGGTCGTGCTCTGATACCAATGACACGATTTGATCTTCGTTTTGGCGAAAATGGAAGAACAACTCTAAAACTGAAGAGTCGATCATCAGAGGCAGAGGTAGAAACCGACTTAGTGAGAATTTTGAAAAACAGAGAGAAAAAACATTGGCTCACCGAAAAACTGATCCCATTTTCCCTCCAATTCAATTTCATACACATGTTTACTGTATAACATTTCAATTGAAAACTAAAAAAATTTAACATTAAACAACTCCTGCTCATTTGATTACATTTACAATTAAAAATCAAGTATGGAATGACACCGTGCCAATCCCTCTTAATAAAATGCAGTGTTGCATCTTGGCCCTGTTTATCTTCATCCTTCAAACTGGTTTCTTCCCCCGCCAATTCAGTTCAGTTTACAATAGTAACAGTGAGAGAGGAACTGAATCTTCAGGAAGAGAGAAGACAGCAAATAAAGGAAGAAAAAGAGGAAAAAGAAGGGAGGGAAAGGAAAAGAGAGACATGATGGAGGAGAAGAAAGAAGTAGAAAGAGAGTGAGATGGGGTTAATATGGTAATTTCAGTTTCTGCATGGTGTTCAAGCTTGGAATTAGGTTAAGCCCATTCAAAATTTATCATTTAAAAATTTATGAAAATAAATTTAAATTTTACTTGATTTTTGTGATCTTTATGATTCCAGATGAAACTAAGGCATGATTATTTAACATTATTCATTTATGTTTTAATGGAAAAAAAAAAAAAGGTGTTTTAAAATAAACCTAAAATATATAATTCACTATTTTAAAAATGAGTAAATCAGATTTTCCAATCTGGGCTTTAGCTTAAAAACAATTTTTTTTTTTTATATGGAGAGGATATATATAATATTCTTTTTCACTTAAAATCAAATTATAATTAAAAATTAATTCTTTAAAGATAAAATAATAATTTTATTATTTATAAATTAAAAAAAATAACTATTTTACATATCAAATCCTTTTACAGATCAAATACAGAAGTTATAAACATGACAATATTATCTTTAAGATATTTAAAAACATATAAATTAATTCTTATAAATTTTTTAAAAACCCTAGTTTTTCATCACTTTTGTGATCTTACTTTGTCAAACCCTAAGGTTTAAAATGCTGTAATAATGCCCCTTTTGGATTGAATTATGACTAGCATTTTGGGATGTAATTATAAATTTTTAAAATTTGTGAAAGGCAAATGGGTGATTTCCTGTTTCTTGTTTTGGAAATGATCATATTGGACCCATATATCTAAAAAAAGGTTATTGTGGTTTAAGTAGTTTGTAATATAACAATTATACCCTTGATTGGTTGTATCTTGTTTCAAGGTTTGCATCATTCGAATTACAAAAATTTTTAATCCTAATTAAGTAAAACTGTATGGAAAAATCTTATACTAAATCAAACTATTTTATGCTTCAAATCAAATCAAATCAGTTTCACTCATTATAATTTAATCTATGGTTTAGACCTATAAAAACAAAATACCGTAATATCAATTAAAGATATATTATCAATCATATTTTTAATATTTTATTTTTATATTTTTAAAATTTTTTCTAAAATTATAGTTTAACCCCTAAACACATGATTACACGTAATTAATATTTCTTTTATTTTGTATTAATTTATAATTATATGAAAATTTTTAAAAATATATAATAAGAATATAATTTTCTCTTAAAAAATATATATTTAAGTTATACATTCTATCAGCTTCCAACACGTGTGGATAATTTTTTATTTTTTATTGTAATTATAATAAAAAAATTGAAGTTGATAATATATTTGTATTCTACCTCATAAATATAAATATAAATATAAAAAAGTTAAAGGAGACACAAACAAAATAATAATAATAATCTTCAACCCCTCCAATATCAGTGTCAATCTCATCCATCATGTTTTCGACACGTGTCCAAATCCAGAAACCATCAATTCGGCCACTACGTCATCTCTTACCACAGACCCTCAAACTCATCTTCATATCAACACTCACTCTTATCGCTTCACTCGATCTCACACCCAAACCTAAACCAACCATGAAAGCCATGACACTTATCACTTGTCTTCACTGTTTCCTCGTCTTATCCTTATTCTGCGCTGCGGCGGACCATGACACTGCCACCCGCAGCAGCAGTATTATCTTTACTACCCTTGGCAAATTAGATTACGCCTTTGACATCTTTACACTCCCGGCTTCGGACCCGCCATCAATCACCAACGAGATTCAAATCACCGACGGTACGTATCTGAATTTCAACGGCCACTTCCCATCAACTTCTCCTTCTCTCTTGTCGTTTCTTCTGCGTGATCAAACCTCAATCCAGCCTCGGGGCTCGGATGATTCATCTCTTCTTCAGCTCATATACGTCACGGAAAGAAACGGATCGTCGAACGTCTACTACGATGCTGTTTATTATAATAATAATCCGGGAGACACCCGTTCAAGATCTGCCCTTGAGTTTCAAGTTGAAGTCAACGCTCGTGTGCAAGTGCCGTTGTTGGAAATTAAGCGGGGAAAAAGTGCAATTTCGATGAAAGATAAACCGACTTTGAGTGGTGAAAATTTAATCTACGTGTCGACTCATGAGGACACTGCTAAGCCCAGGACGAGTTGGGCTGCGGTGTACTCGACGGAGTTGAGAACCGGGTTGACTAGGAGACTCACACCGTATGGAATTGCCGATTTTAGTCCTGCAGTATCTCCATCTGGGGTTTATACGGCTGTGGCTTCGTATGGAGAGAAAGGGTGGGATGGTGAAGTTGAGATGCTAACTACCGATATCTATGTTTTTTTGACTCGGAACGGGGCTCAGCGAGTCAAGGTCGTCGAAAACGGTGGGTGGCCGTGTTGGGTCGATGATTCTACTCTGTTTTTCCATAGAAGAAGCGAGAAAGACAACTGGATCAGTGTCTACAAAGCGACTCTACCCAAAACCGGGTTAATTTCAACCGGATCAGTGACAATTCGGCGGGTCACACCACCGGGTCTCCATGCTTTTACTCCAGCTACTTCACCAGGTAACAATAAGTTCATAGCAGTGGCTACGAGAAGACCCAACTCGAGTTATCGCCACATAGAGTTATTCGACCTTGTCAAAAACGAATTTATTGAGTTGACTCGTTTAATTTCACCCAAAACTCACCACCTTAACCCGTTTATCTCACCTGACTCAACTCGGATCGGATACCATAAGTGTAGTGGTGGTGACAGAAACGGAAAAGACAAGAGCACCCACTTGTTACTCGAGAATCTCAAGAGTCCATCTCCCGATATTTCGCTCTTTAGAATTGACGGTTCGTTTCCGTCTTTCTCACCCAAGGGTGACCAAATCGCGTACGTTGATTTCCCAGGAGTTTATGTAGTAAACCCTGACGGTTCAAACCGGAGACAGATTTACCCAGAAATGGCTTTCTCAACCGCATGGAACCCGGTTTATGAAGGGCTCGTATATACCAGCACAGGACCCACTTTCGCCAGTGAGAGTACGGAAGTAGACATTGTTTCCATCCACGTGGACGATGGTGATCATATCGGTGTTAAAAAGTTGACCACTGATGGTCAAAACAACGCATTCCCATCGGTTTCGCCCGACGGTAAACTGATGGTGTTCAGATCGGGTCGAACGGGTTATAAGAATTTGTACATAATGGATGCATTCGAAGGAGAGAAGGGCGGTCTACACAGATTAACGGAGGGTCCATGGACGGACACGATGTGTAATTGGTCACCGGATGGTGATTGGATCATATTTGCATCGGATCGGGAGAACCCAGGATCGGGGAGTTTTGAATTGTATTTGATCCACCCTAATGGGACGGGATTAAGGAAATTGGTTCAAAGCGGGTTGGGCGGGCGGACTAACCATCCGTCGTTTAGTCCGGATGGGAAAAGTATAGTGTTTACTTCAGATTATGGTGGTATTTCCGCCGAGCCAATCTCAAACCCACATCATTATCAGCCTTATGGAGAGATATTCACGATTAAAATCGACGGCTCTGGTTTGAAGAGATTAACGCACAATTCATTTGAGGATGGCACCCCAGCCTGGGGTCCTACTTACATAACGCCAGTTGATGTGGAGTCGTCTAAGAAGGAAGAATGTGCGTTTGAGGAGTGCCACTGGCTGAACAAAACGCCGAACCAGGGATTGCTCTTACCTTTTTTTGAGCCCAGTAAACCTCAGTGTGGTGTATGAGCTCAGATCAAATGTACTCTATATATGTATATATATATATATTTGCAGAAGTATTTTAGATGTTTTGGTGTATTATATATTATTGATAATGTAAGAAATTAGTGTTTATATCTGACGAGGAATCTAATTAAGATCTTTCATAAATATTCTCTCATTGCAGGTCCATAATCATGGTGGAAAATTATCTTCACCTTTTTAGCCAAGCATGATGGTATTAAAATTTTCTTAAATGATATATTTTTATTTAAAAATTTTTAAAAATCAAATACACGTTTATTAATTAAAGTTAACTATTAAATTTAATTTATTAGAAGAGTGTTTTTGTTAATTGTTAAAATTAATTTTATAAAAATAATTAAAATTTATAATAATATTAATATAATAACAAAATAATAATCATAATAATAATAAATTAATAAAAAACTATAAATTAATAAATTAAAATTAAAAAATAATTATTGTTATCGGTGATGATAGTCATCGTTAACCTAATCAGGTGGTGGGAAACGATTATCTGATTTTATTAGTGATCAAATTTAGTTATTAAATATTTTACGGTGACAATTAAATTTAGTTATCTACATTATAGAAAATGATAAAAAAATAGTCGATTTCAAATATTTTAACCGTTTTTTATCATCTCTTATGATAGACTTAACTATATATGATATAGTTGTCTATGTTGTCAAATCCGATTATCAATATAATTAAGTTATCGTTTTTTGTTACGTAATTAGGTTAATGACATCTACCGTCGTTGACAGTGGTGGTTGTATTTTTAATTTTTTTTATAATTTTTAAATTTATTATTATTATATTAAAATTTATTTTAATATTAATATCTTTATATTTATTGAAGGGTAATTTAGTTTTTTAGTTAAAATATTAATAAAATTAAAAGAATTTTAGTTAAGAAGTCTGAATTTAATTTTTTAAAATTTTTCGGAGAAAATTGTTATTTACAGAAACCTCGGTGGGAAAAGGCGTTTGGCCTTGTTAAAATTTCAATCCCTGGAAACCATTCTAGCATTCAATGATTTAGTGGATTCCGACTAGTGAAAAGCAACTTCGATTAAAGGTTCAAAGCTGGAAGAAGACCATCCACCTCACAATGGAATAATCGTGAACACAGAAAATTACAGAATGCATGTAGAATGAAGATGGCATGCACTTGAATTGGTTCAGTTTGGGCATGCCATTTGTTTAAGCAGAACTCCAACTTTATAAGCCCGGAGGCTTAGAGAGATACAAAGTGGATGGCATTTTGAGATCTGAAGATGAACAAAACTGTGCAGCTTAAGATCATGGGTACCGAATACACCGCCGATATCGCCATGCAAGTTTCGGCAACAATTTCAGATCTGAAGAAGCAGATTAAAATGCTTATGAATGTGGATGTGGAGAGGCAGACTCTGAAGTTCAATGGCGAAGAGTTAATGGAGGATGTGATTCTCGGTGACTACGAGTTTGGAGAATCTCCCACTCTGGCTCTTGATATCACGCCCATTCCTCAAACGAAGTTCAACATTTTGGTGAAGTTCAACACCGAGCAGACTCGTATCATGGCGGATGGAACGACCGTGGTTGCTGATTTGAGGGCTCAAATTGCAAGGTTCTGGGGCATTCCCGCTGAAAATATAACCCTCTTCTGTGGTTTGGCCATGGAAATGAAGGATCATTTAACTCTCTCCGCTTTCAAACTTTCCGAGCACTCGGAAATTGAAGTCAAGGTTAAAAGCTAGAACTGGTTGAATATTGAATATGTTTCTATTTATAATCCACTTATAATAAAATTATAAGCAAAGAATAAAAAATAATTAATAATTGGTTTATGCACATCACCCAAAAACGAATTTTTAATCCCTTGTTTTGCCGAAAAAATACTTGAAGTCCTCAAAACGATTCTTTTTTTTGGTAAAATTTATCAATACCATCTCAAAATTCCTTCCGAAGTTACAAATATACACGAACTTTCAAATGACGAACCAAATCACAATAAAAAATTTTAGGCCAAAGGACTTATTTATTCCCGTCCATAGCTTGAGGCGAGGACAGAATCTCACCTTTCAAAATTTAATCATTGAATTAAATTTCAACCAATTTTTAAAATTTTTATGATAAAACAACTAAAATGTTCTTTTAAAAAATAATAATTTATGATAAAATTATAAAATAATTTTTAAATATAAAAATTTAAAAAAAATTTAAAATTTAAAAAAATTAAAGCAGTCATTGCTGTCAACACTAACGACGGTGGCTGCTTCAATTTTTTAAAATTTTATTTTTATATAAAATTTATTTTATTATTTTATAAAATTTTAATTTTAAAATGATAAAAATATCCTCAAATTATTACTACTTTTAATTATATTTGATCAAAAGGTGAGATTTTAGATTTTAAAAACCTTGAGGTGGGAATTTGTTCTTGCCTCAAACTATGGGTGGGAACGAGTTCTTTGGCCAAAAATTTATTGTGTTTCATTTATTCTTGTCTACTTGTTAGTGACCAGCCCAAAATTTTTGTTAAGAGGAAGTTCTCATGACTCTAGTACTGTTTATTAATCAATTATTGAAAATTTAAAAAAAAACACCAAACATTGAGTAAAACAAATAATATATGTTAAAAAACATTTTTAATATAAAGAGAATAAAAAAATCTGAAGGATCTAATAATTCACTTAAATAGTCACACAAATTAATGTTCGATATCATCTACATAAATTTAAAGTTCAATCATTATTTTAATACAAATAAAATACATAAAAGTTTACAAAAAGATGGATTAAATTTACTAAATAAGTAATTGATTTCTAAGTTTTGCACTTTAAATTCATTTGTTAAACCAAACTTTATCGTTCATATTAAAGATTCACATATCTTATTGTGTACTGATCAAAATTTAAGTTAGAATAACATAATTAAAATTTTGAATATATGAATATTAATTATTTAGTTTCACTTGGTTTTTTGCTTTGATATATTCTAAAAGTGTTTGATGATATTTTTATTGTGAATTACAGAAAAAAAATTCACTTTTAATGTGAATCACAAAACAATTGTTTATTTTACTTGTCTCTCTACAAATAATACAATTTTTTTTTATTTATGAGTGGGTTTAAGTGACTTTTTTTGATTTTTTTTTTTTTTAATTTGAGGGTAAGTTTGGATCAACTCTTACAAAAATTTGGGTTCACCCCTAATACTTATTATTGGTAAACGTAATTTTACATCAATAATTTGATATTAAAAAAATACCCTCATCGAAAATATTTTTATATTGTTAATCTTTTAATAAAATTTAAAATTTGTCAATCTTGCATCAAGCATTCTTTTTAAGATCTCCCTTAGAAAGATGTTCAAGAAAATCCCAAATAATCGTATCATTAAATTTGATCAATTAATACAGTAAGTATTCTAATACAACCTATAGATAACTCACGTTATAAAAATGTTGAATCTTTACATATAAATAAATTTTGTTGTAGTGATTTCAACTTTACACACATAATATTTGGAGAGAAGAGATTGACCTATGTTGAGTGGTTAACTCACTCTTTGCGTACATTAAATCTTTAATCAATGTAGAGATTAATTCATATTGAATGCAAAATTTACAACATAATGGTATTGATATGTGGTACACAAACCAAACTCACATCATTTTGATTGATCAATGTATAGATTAATTACCTACATGTTATAAAAATCAAACTCTTTTTTTTTTTTAACTAACGATTTAAAGGTGAAATAGTAAATTTATAAATCTTTTACAAATTAGACTCAAACATTTTAAATATGATAATTAATTATTAAAAAAGTTTAAAAATTTATAAATCAATTTCTAAAACTTTTGAAAACTCTAGCAACGTAAACACCCGTTTAAAAACTATTGTATTTAATCCATATATTTTAATAATTTGTAATCTAATATTTATACATTTAATTAATAACATTTTATTCAATTTCTTATAGTATAATTATTATTTTTAAATTTATTAAAAGATATATTCTCTAAAAGTTTTCAAATTTCCAAAAGCCCCCTACAAATTTTTATTAATTTTTTTAACTTTTCAAAAGTTAATTTGTCTTGAACCAAAGTTTATATATTGTTAACATCCAAATCTTTGTTACTGTAATTTGTCGTTCCCACTTAAAATGTGAAAATAGGAAAAATGCGAAAGTGAAAGGGAATATAAGTTCTTACATTGTACTTAAAAAGCTTATTTTTAATCTTTTGTTGATTTGAGTTATATGACAATTTTTAAAAATAGAATAATAAATATAATCAAACAGTATTTTTTCGTTAAAGAAGTTTGGTTTAAAGTGGGTGGGCAATACGTATCTATATACCAGCCAAACTTTGGGTGGGAATATGTAATTTATTCTTGATCCGCATGTGATTCTTAATTAGGGAATTTGATTTGTAACAGAGAATAGCATGGCTCTAAGTAATTAGAAGGTGCCGTTACATATGAATGGGAAGTCAAACCTGTTGGCTTGCTACATCAGCATTGAAAAAGGAATGGTACAAGCTTGAAAACTGGGAATCCATTCCAAGGAACTAGAACGCAGGAAAGTCACCAGAAGAGAAGAAGAAGTCTATCCAACGGGATATTGGAACAATCCGCGGAAGTCAGTGGCTGTGGAAGAACTCTGGAGGAATTGATGAAGGACAGAACTTCTTTGCCACATATTTGTACTGAAATATAGACAAACTCAGTTAGTTTCAATTATATGAATTGAATTGACGCCGACTTATGTCTGCATAATTACATGGTCTTGAATAAAAGAATCTTTAGTTACCTTGTGCTGACTGTATTTTTCCCTGATTGCTGGTAGACTTGAACTATGGCTATTACAGCATAGGCGATGAAGATCTTTAACACAGTCGATCAAGTCCAAAGGTTGGTACAGTGTGTAATGCTGCAACGTAGAACTCTGCACCACAAACATTGATTATTATTCGGTAAAAAAATGTGTATCAGCAATGATGTATGAGTTCTTAGCTATGTTAATGTAAATACCCAAGGCCTCTTTGATGGGAGAAGTATGAATTTTGCCAAGAAAATTGCAGAAGCGGCTATGAGTGATGGGGCATAACAGAGCATGCTGTACTCTAGAAGAGATAATTCTGCGATGTAGTTTGCTAAGCATTCTAACTGCATTGATGGGGGCTGAACCACCACAAACAATTGAGGTATTAGTGAAAAATTTAGTGTTCCTAGTGGACATTGCGTTGGAATAAAAATGTAAAACAAGCATACTGAGAAATCAAAGTGCAGACAAATACCTCATTGATCTCTTGAGCAGCACGAACAAATCTCCTACAATTTATTTAGATGATCACAAGTCAGATTTCAGAAGGCAGTGCCAATAAAATCTTGATTTGGAACAGAGATAACTTGATTATAAAACTTCTACCTTAAGAAACATTTGGCCGTGGGAGCTGTCATTTCAAACTTCAAGTAATTCAAAACTGCATATTCCATTTCAAGAACCTGAAGCAATTGTGACAGTAAATTATTTGCAGACCAAGTTGTGAGCGGTAGAGAAGGAAAAAAAGTTGTATGGAATTCGTACCTCTTCCTTGAAATACGTGTTATCAGTTATATAACAGAATTCCTCAACCTGGGGTGCGCAAATTTCTTCATATTTCCTGGCAATTTAGCAATATTTCTTGTTAATACGATAACCATAGAGGTAAAAGGATGGTGTAAAACTGCGATTTAATAAACAGGAAAAATGAAAAAAACAAGGGGGGCTGATTCTTACGCTGCAATCATCATGCAGGCAACACCAAGCAACTGGAGACGCTGCCTATTCATTGCGTTGCCTGAAAGATACCGATCGATGTAGTTTACAGCCAAATACAACGTATCAGGTACAAGCCTGTACTCTTCAGCTACCTGCAATTGGAATTAGCATCACAAGTTAGCATGTCACAAAAATATACAGGTGGTGGTACAAAAAAATAAAAAATTAATTAGTCAAAGCACATGCAAAGAAATATCTAGTAGCAGAATAAGAATTCATAAATTACCTCCACAAGCCAATCAATCAGTATTGCGCGCATGCTGCAATTTATGTCTTTCTGAAGTCTCTCCATAAAGTCTGTTGAAGGCCTTTTCTTTGCCTAAAAACACCCATGAAAGGAAGATAATCAGAGATAAAATATAGAAGCAATAGATCATATGTTTGGAATCTAATTCATTTCCATACTATGTTTATTTTGCATAAATGATTAGCATAATCTGTTCCCGTGTGATATCAAACTAAAATGTACCCTGTTGCCATTCACAGCCTTTTGAGTATCCAAGTAGATGTTTATATAGCCTATAATGTGGAAAGCAACAGCATTATAATAATAATTGATGAAAATTTTCTTCTTAATTTTGCCCATAGATCTCAGCAAACAATTTTAAATGAACATCATAAGACCCTTAAAGGCGAAGGGAGAAAAAATTAGAAGTGACAGTAATTGCAGAACAGGATAGGGTGAATTCACCTCAGATGCACGCAAGTGCTTGTAAATGTCACAAGCAAAAGTTGCACAAAGCTGGGGATCCATGTAACTATCATCGATATTAACAATTTTATCATGCATTTCGATCTCAACAAGTAGGTCTCTACTGCAGCCATTCCCTACAAGCAAATTAATATAGATAATAATTTCAAGTGACAACCTAAACATCGAAAAAAAAGGTAAATTTTTAGCTGAATAAATTACCCGTTGTTTCTGCATGGTCTGAAATGTAGAGGTTTCTAAATGTATTCCTATCAATAGAATCAAGTGCTGGAACATCGTTGTTATCAATATATTCAACATCGGGGCTCTTGAAAGAATCACAAGCAGACATTGTCTCATCCATGGAAACTGAATTTGCATCTGATTTATTAGGAGAGACATCCATGCTAGATGAAGCAGGAACCACTGCAACACTAGCTACAATTTTATCACTTCTTGGTAACGGCGTAACTTTTGAAGGAAGAACATTGCTTGATTTTACAATACTGGGGGCAGGTTCTTCAATGCTTGGCAGAGATGTAACCTTGAAAGGAAAAACTGTGTTTGATTTTAAGCTTAATGATGCAGGTAAAGGGTTGCTAGCGAAGGCTGTGTTGACATTGCTGACAGCATTTGCCGTCTTTGCTTTCGCAACTTTACTCGAGCATGGTACCTTCAAGCATGAAATCAGTAAATCAAGCTCTTAAAAATTGTGCAAGTTTTCCCCATACACACAGCTATTAAAAGACTACTTACATATTTAGCTGTTAGATATTGTAATTATTCATTTTCTTTTCTTGTCCTTTCCATTTTCTCAGTAACCAAACTGGTGGTTCCCTTTTTTTTTTTTTTTTTTTAAAAATGCAGGAAAATAAATTTGAAAAACCCAAAAATCAAGAGAAAGTTTCTTTCCAAAACATTGTTCTATCAATTATTCTTCAATTTCTCAGAATCCAAAAAAAGAGTTGAAAAACAGGAAATACCCACCAAAGAAGACGAGGAGAGCAAGCTTTTTGAACCACTTTGACAGACATTCCTTTGATTGGTGATGTTACCAAGCGGCGCTCGCTTCTTCGCCAGATGCGGTGGGACCGCCATGAACTTGCTCGCATTCTCCGATGACGACGCATGCCGTTTAGCTAAAGACGATTTTGTGGACGACGAAAAGGATGACCGCCGGTTCTGCGTCGACATTTCGAAATCAAGCAATCTTTCTTGCTCTTACGACTAGAACAAGAAAGTGAATCAAAAAAGAAAATTTGAGAGGACAGAAGCTTTTCCAGTAGCTTTTACCATAGAATTTGAACAGGTTTTTGAAAGATTTTGAATAAGCTGTTTGGTGGAGAGTGATATTTAATAAAACATTTGTAATTTATAAAATTGTACTTTTGAGGCGGGGAAGACGGTTATTTGAATTGTGATAGCATCCTGACCGTTAGATTCAGCTCGAAAAACGTTAGGGAGCGTACCGTGGGGCCCACTAAATGAGTGTTTGAGTTTTTTGGGTTTCTCAAAGTGTAATGAAATGGTGCCACCGCAGTGTAATGGGACACGTGGTGCACCTGAGAGTTGGTTTGTCATCCGTAGAAGGTAACAGAGCTGTAAGGTCGTGTTTGAATTCAAAATTCAAACGGTCACTGCACCTATACTGTTTAATACCGAGTCACGAGAAAAAAAAAACAATACCAAAAAATGTGTCCCCTCCGAAAAACGAATTTAGAATTGCATATTTATATTTATATTTAATTTAAATAAATAAATATAAATTAAAAGTTAACAAATTCAAATATGAATAGTTTTAAATTTTTTTATAAACAAATACGAATTAAATATAAATATTTTATATGAATAGTTTGCATCCAAACATTTTTTACTTATATTAAACAAATATGAACTAAATATAAATATATACTCTAAACAAATAAACTAAATATGAATATGTATGTATTTATGTTTTATCTAACTCAATTTTAACACTAAATATATTATATATTTGAATAAATTTAAATTAATCATTAAATAATATTTAATCATTAAAATATTATATTAGTATTTAATAATATTTAATATTTAACAAAACACCACGCATGAAAATAGTAAAAAAAAAAAAAAGAATTAGATTATAAATAACTGAATATTAAAATAAGTCAAGATTATATGTCAACCCCTCAATTCCTAATTTAGATTCAATTTCAGATTCTATTCCTAAATTAATGTATCAATTATTATGTAAATTTACTAGTTGCATCAATCACAAAACTAAACAATCCCATTGATTTCAAAATTTGGTGGCAACATTGGATTTTGGCTTTTTACCCATTTCATCTAACATTCTTGACCTAGAATAGAATAAATAAATACAAGTATAAACAAATTCAAGAGCTAATATGTAAATGAATTGACAAGTATAAATAATTACTGTATTTAATTTGTGATAATAAAAGAATATTATAATAAAAGTAAAATTATAATAAAATTAAAATTATCAAGAAAATTTTTTATCTTTTATATTACTTATCATATCAGTTTGTAATAAAAGATTACGATAATTTTTTATCACCTTATCAACTAAAATAAGATAATATAAGAAATAAACGGTAATGTATTACCTCTAAGTAAGCACACCCTAAAAGTAAATTTAAGTAAAATGATTCATAGCTGGAAATCATATGTACAAAACTGCATTGATTCATGGCTGTAGATTGAGAACATAGGTCAAAATTCACTATACATGGGATCTATATGTCCATGCCACCGAAGAATTGGAAGAGTTTTGGAGCACTCTACATCAATTAGAACACAAGCAAACAACCGTCAATATGTAATGTAAACAACTACTCACTTTCTGTCTTGAAAAATCTCAGCGGGTATTGAACTGGGACAGTACTTTTTGGCCACATATTTGTACTGTAAAGATAATAACACATGTTAGACTGCAGCAACAAACATCACAATACATGTATATATCCACTTGAATTACTTAAAAATCAACAAGTCTATTGAATTTCATATGTAAGTGAAGCGGAATGAAGTTTGGAAGTTGTGCTTATGCCTTCAATTTAGTGATTATTCCACAATAATCATTTGGAAGTGAAGGGAAAAGTTCATAAAAGTTGTCTAGTCATCCTATCCTCAGAATATAGATTCAACTCACATTATGCTGACTGTATTTCTCCCTGATTGCAGACAGATTAGGGTGACCACCCTTACAAAAGAGACGATGTAGTGCCTTGACACAGCCAGACAAATCCGCAGGTTGGTAAAGTGTGTAATGCCCCAGGGTAGAATTCTTTATCACAAAAAATGCAAAATTTTACTATGTTTTAGCTGAAAATAAAGGAGACGAAAGAGAATATCTTAGCAGCAACCATAATCAACCTAATAATTTTCCTAAAGCATACCCAAGGTTTCTTGGATGGAAAAAGGATAAAATTGGCCAAGAAAGTAGCGGATGCAGCTACTAGTGAGGGGGCATATGAAAGCATGTTATAATCCAGAAGGGATAATTCCACTATGTAGTTGGCCAAGCACTCCAACTGCAGTGATGAGATCTACAAACAGCAAGCAAATATTAAGACCATTAAAGCTCAAAGTTCCAAAAACAGCCATTGTTGGAGAAAAAAAAAAAAAAAAAAGAGCGGTAACATATGGAAGTTGATAACAAAAGCATGATGACATCAACAACAGAAATGCTTACTCCTTGCCACAGCTGATACAAGTGATTATTCACAGTGTGCTAAAATGCCTTGAATGAAAAATAAATGAAAATAAATGGGGAAGACAAAATAATGCAATTCGAAAATAATCTATTCCGAAACAGGGTACCTCATTACTTCTTTGAGCAGCATGAACAAAGTGCCTGAACATTTGTTACAAACTGCAAGTCAATTCCACAGAAGTATAACAAGACAAGCACTTAACATTTCAATAGGAACATAAAAAATGAACTTCACCTTAGAAAACATTTAGCTGTTGGGACTGTCATTTCAAACTTCAAGTAATTCAGTACCGCAGATTCCATTTGAAGAACCTGCAGCAAAGGATATTCTATAGTACTTCTGAATTGAGGATGAATAAAGAAATATAAATAAGTATCTAGAAGTTGGAAAATAGAACCTCCTCTTTGGAGCATGTGTTATCAGTAACATAACAGAAATCTTTCAGTTGGGGTGCATGTATTTCCTCATATTTTCTGTAAATATTATAGCTTCAATTATTATCAAGTCTTACCATGATATATCCACACACATGCACATAGAGATTGCTAAGTTAGATGAAACAAGCAAATGTACTTAAACTTACGCTGCAATCATCAAGCAGGAAACACCAAGGAGTTGTAACTTCTGCCGATTCACTACATTGCCAGAAAGGTAACGATCTATATAATTGACTGTCAAAAATAGAGTCTCGGGTACAAGTGTGTACTCTTCAGCAACCTACAGTTAAAAATTTGAAGTTTAGCACAAAAAAATCTCATTAGCGAAAGAAAAATTTTATAACGCAAGAGAAAGGCCCAGGTATCAACAAAATAAGCAGTTTTCATAATATATGCAACTCTAAAATAGAGGAGCAGATCAGGGGTGAGTTCCTTGGGGAACATGAATGCCTGCAAATATCATCACCCACAACAATATACCTCCACTAGCCAATCAATCAATATTGCACGCATGCTGGCATTAATGTCTTTCTGAACCCTTTCCATGAAATCAGCCGAAGGCCTTTTCTTTCCCTGAAAGTTTGGAGATTTAATAACTCATATGCAGAAAATGACAAATATAATGTAACTTTCAGGCCTTTTTTCTCAGAGAAAATTTTACATTGCAAACATCTATTATTGGAGAATGTTTATCATATTGCAGTAACTGCATAACTAAAAGACCTGTATTACCAATTACGTTTGTGCCATAAACTGACATGCAGTATGATTAATAAAGAATTACCAAAACATTAACAACATTCTTAGACCTCGGAAAATTATAATTACTGGAAATATACTAATATAACCTTCTTACTCTTGAAACCATTTTTGCAAACATGATATAAAACATGTCATATTCTAACCTTAAACATTATCTAAATAAATAAATGAACAATTAGCATAAATGGGTTCATTGGGAATTTACTGAACTTTAACATTAGTAATTAGCAAAAGCCAGAAAATTCAACCGACCAGAAAAGGAAAAACAACTAAGCATTGTTGGAAGGTTAATCAAAATGTAAGTACAATTTAAATAAGAATGCCAAACCTCAGATGCAAGCAAGTGCTTAAAAATGTCAGAAGCAATGGTTGCACAAAATTGGGGATCCTTGACATTGTAATCTATATCATCAAAATCATTGGCCGATTCAATCCCCACTAGTATATCTCTCTTTTCAAAGAAAAAACCTTCTCTTTCTTCATGACCTGAAATGTTGAGGGTGCTATATGTCCTCATCTCAATAGATTTGATTGTCGAATCACCTTCATTATCTATATATTCAAATTCTGAACTCCTAAATGAATTGCAAGTAGACATGGTCTCATCCAAAGAAACAGAACCACCAACTGATTTACTTGGAGAAACATCTGTGCCTCTGGGTACCAGAACTGCACTACCAGGAGTAGGAAGGATAATGAAACTGCTATTTGGACTAGAGAAGGCTCTAAAAGTAGACTGATCGCTTCTGGGGGAAAATATGTCATTACAAGACACACATGAGGTTGTAGGCAAAGTATTTCCAGAGAGACCTTTATCATAAGCATGAGCAGAAGATTCCTTTTTCTTGGCAATTTTAGCTGAACATGGCACCTTTAAGTTGAAGTATAAAAGAAAACCAATTATTGTTCAAAATCAAAAAATGTAAAACCGAAAGTAAGAGTGACTTATAAAAAACAGCTTCTGAACACTCAGACTGATTATTATCACAATGATTTAGGGGCACTTGGGCACCATATTGAAACCTAAACCTTTGAAAAGAAGGTAGATATCATCTCAAAGCACACGTTCAAGCTTTATAATGAAAGGGTTTCAAAGATAGGTAGCATATTATTTTCCATGACAAGTTTGACAATATAATAAATCTACAATGTCATCATGACAGTCACAAATTACAAAACAATTTTCAAAACATGCAACTGTTCGTACTTTTTTGGGAAAATAATTAAACATATCATGAATAGTTATAGAATAACACAGATATGAATAATGTAGAAAATATGTAACTGATTCGACGTAAGTGTCAATATTTTACACCATAAAATTGATCAAAACATATCAAGTCAATCATCTGAGAAAATTATCAATACAGCGGAAATTAATCTGTCTTTGCAAAGACCATTAACGATAACAAAGAAATAGGTGAAGATTAACATAAACAAAACAATGCCCATCAAAAAAAACACCAAGTAAAAGATGATTTGCAAAATTAATATGAAATATGCAAATTCAATGTATACCAATACTATAAACATCCACAAAGCAGAAATGAAAGAAAAAAACTACGAACAATGAGCTTAGGAGAAAGGCTCCCCAAGACCCGCCACCCGGTTTCCGACTCATTTTTCTGGTTCGTTGTATCAGTGAGAGCCGGTCGCTTCTTGGCCAACTGCGGCTTCGATGTAGTAAATTTCTTAATGGAGTTTTCAGATGCAGATGGAAGCCCCCTAGCCGATGATGACGAAGAAGAAACTGACTGACGAAGATTTCGAGTGGACATTTCGGGCCAAACCCTAACCCGAACCAGAATCCTCTGCAAAAATTAGAGAAAATAATAAAGGATTTCAGTTATAAAATCAATTACGTTGTTGTTAAAAGAAATTCTAAAAATTGTGATAATGTGAGGATAATCACTGCTTAATATGATATTGGCGCTTTCAATTTCGGGTTATAAGATTTCAGAATTCTCGGAGGATTTTAGAGGGAGATTGCCAGAGCGCTTATTCAAGAACCAAAGAGCGCGAAAAACTGGTCGTTTGAAGAACGTTCCATTAATTAAATTAATATATAAATATTTATTGAATTTAATTATTGATAATAAAAAATATTATAATATTATTTTATTTAAATATTTTTAAATTAAATTTATTAAATAAAAATTAAATTATAATAAAATCAATATTATCAATATGAATAATTATTTTATATATTATTTATAATATAAATTTAATAATAAAATATTATAATAGTTTGTTATCTAATCAATAAAGTGAGATAAATGGTAAAAGATTTATTATTATGGTGAGTTTTTATTATCTCTAATCAAATGCATTGTAGTCATCTTACAGGACCATCCCCAAAGTTTGATAAAGTGACAAATTTTACCTTTTAAGTTTTAGAAAGATCAATTTTCACCTATTATTTATTTTTATTAGTAAATTTTATTTAATTATTTTGCAAATGACTATTTTTCTTTTTAACTTCATTATGAAACTTTTAAAATTATCATTTAGATTCTTAAAAAATATTAAAACTTTAATCAAATATAAATGTGACGTTCTGGTTAATTTTTACAAGTGTAATTATAATTTTTTAAACCATTGAGGGGTTACAGCAGTGAGAGATTCTGAAGCAAACATTGATTTTTTATTGTTAACAAGGTAATTTATTACATTAAAATGATATTTTCTCATGATTTATTCAACTGGTTTCTAGTTAATTTTAATATATTTTTTTTTTTCTATATTTGATCAATTCTACAAGTTTTAGGGTTCTATAAGAGTTTCAATTGATCAAATTTTGTTTTTCTTAAGTGTGAGTTTCGATATTATATAACTTCTTTACATTTTAGGTTTTTTTTTTTTTCTATTAGGTAAGATTATTTAGTTTATCTTTTTTATTTTAGGTTAACATTGTTTGTTGTGTTTCTGTGAGATTTTATATATTGCTAGTAAAATTCCTTTTTTAGGTTGAAGGACATATTTTCACCTAAAGTTTTTGCTAATGACAAAATTCTACATTTTCATTTTTTAAAATCTTAACATTTGTTCATTTAATCAACAGTTAAGTTTAACAATAATGATTAAATATTAATAGTTAAAAAATATTTTTATTTTTTTAATGAAAATATTAAAAATAATAAGTAAATTTTATAATAATATTAAAATAGATTATAAAAAATGTTAAGAAATATAAATTAAAAAAACAATCACCACTGTTGACAACATTGTCGGCGATGATAACTGTCAATAATCGAACTAAAAGACCAAAATAGCCTTCTAATGGTTGCCTTCGTCATCAACCATTTTGAAATTTTTATATTTTTATTTAAATATTCAATTATATTTATTTTTTAGGATAATTTAATTATTTTATCAAAGATGTTGAAAGAAGCGAACGAAAAATAGTCAATGCATGGATATTTGAATTTTTAGAAGTTAGTAGGTGAAATTTGTCTTTTCAAAAAACCTTGGGTGGATATTTGTCCTTTGGCCTTTTTTCCATTTTTGTTAATCTTTTAGTCTAGTTTTCATTAGTATTTTTAACTCTTTTTTTTTTTTTAACTTCTAAACTTATATATATTAATGAATTTCCTGCATTCTAATGTGTTTGATTTTATTTTAAATTAAAATATGGCCAAATTGGTTAGATATATTTCTTTTGGCTCTTTTTCCTTTTTTTAATAATGATTATCTCAACGTCTTCATATGATTATCTTCGTATGATTATCGTATTTTTTATCAATATTTTGATGTTATGATTATTATATGTGTAGGTTCAATTTCCTTAAACTAATTGTTTGAGCTCATATAAGCAATAGAAACACTAAATTACACTAAAATTCTCTTGTCGATTGCCTTTTTTATTTTAATTTTTAAGATGTTATGATTATAATATATTAATTCTAATAATTGTAGCTCATATGGGTGAAATTTTTGTTAGTCTTATGTGAAAATTCTTTTTTGTTGAAACATATGGTGGATGACATGGTTAATGAAAGTTTGAGAAAAATATTCAATTTACATGAACAATTTTACCCATCCTTCAACTTTTAGTTATTATAGTTTGACCCTTAAAACTTTTATTTCTTCACTTATGTTCGATAATAAATATGACATCCAATATCAAATGATTGGACATAACTCATTCAACAATAGAGATCAAAATCATCACACATGATTCACTTCTTATATAATATGACCCATAAGTTTTTTTATCATGTTAATAGCCAGTAACCAAGGGGGCTAGCATCGAAATTGGATCTTTCTTCCCTTAACCTAAGAAAGTTTACCTTCTTCAAGGACCAAATGAAGTGATTTTCAAGGATAAAAATCATAAAAAGAGGTTTAAGAGGATCATAATATGAGATTGATTATGATACTTTTGATTTTTATCAATATATATCATCCTGTTTTCATTTTTAATTATCCATCATTTTCCACACCAATCATAAATACTAATTCATAAAAAATAAAAAAAAAATTTGTTTGAAAACATGAATACACATAATAAAATATCTTTGGATATCCATTGCCTTCCACATGATGCAATTTATATATCTAAAACCCTTATGTTTTAATATTTTAATATATCATGCTACCCCGCTTATTTTACTTGTAACACATTTTTACTCGATTTGATTTTTTTTTTAAATTATAACTCAAAATCAAATTTATCTTTCATAATAATATAAACTTGAAATAAATAAACTACTTTTAAGTCTAAAATTCATTGCAAAACAATAAAAATTGACAAAATTATGAGTTAGGACTGATTACTTCAACTACTTTTACCAAAGAATTTTACATGTTTTACACAAAGTATAACTCTAAATCATATAAACGAAGCTAAAAATTATGTTTAACTCATATTAACAGTAACAATTGAGATACAACTAAAAAATATAGGTTATAAGTAAAAAGTGACAAATAGGAGTGATCACTCTAACCATTCCTCTTGTCGCTCATATCTTAAGAAATCTTAAAATTTCAGTTTCAATTCTTTAAACAAAATAAAAAAAATAATATAATAAAATGTTTACTTATTTGAATTAAAATAAATTTATTGTTGAATTTCTTTAATTTTTAATTGAAATTTAGATGAAAAAATGTTTAAGAGGCTAGGATTCTTAAGTTTAGAGATGAGGGTGAGACAAGTATAGTCTAAGAGCTTAAATATATATGTATAATTTATAAAAGGTCAAACAATTTATTCCGCCTAAGGTTTCCCCAATAATATTAATATAATAATAATAAATTTAAAAAAATATAAATTAAAAAATAAAAAATAAAAAAACAACCACCGCCCTCAATAATGTATTTTTAAATTTTATTTTATTTTTAAATTTTTTTATTAATTTTTAAAATTTTTATTATTATATTATTATTTTTTAAAAATTAATTTTATTATTTTTTAAATTTTATTTAAAAGACAAAAATACTTTTTTGATTAATTAAATTTAATGGCTAAGTTGACTTTGGTCAATGATAGATATTTGGCCTTTTAACAATTATTGGGTGAGCAATTGTCGTTTAAGGAGACCTGGGGTGGGAATAAGTTGTTTAGCCTTTATAAAATATTAGTTAATATAGTTTAATTTTAATAAAAATTAATTATTTTAATTAATTTCTCTTTAATTTATCCACAATATATTTTATTTGTAATTGTGGGCTCCAGCTTCAGCCCAAGTTGTTTGATTATTTGTAAATGGTTCAAGTACCGATTTCACGCATCTGAGAACCGAAAATTGAAAGCTAAAAACGCTGCGTTTCAATGATCAGATATATTCACAAAAGCGGGAATATTTTGAATATTTTGGCTCTTTTTCCTTTTTCTAATAATGATTATCTCAACGTCTTCGTATGATTATCGTATTTTTTATCAATATTTTGATGTTATGATTATAATATGTGTAGGTTCAATTTCCTTAAACTAATTGTTTGAGTTCATATAAGCAATAAAAACACTAAATTACGCTAAAATTCTTTTGTCGATTGCCTTTTTTAGTTTAATTTTTAAGATGTTATGACTATAATATATTAATTCTAATAATTGTAGCTTGTATGGGTAATGAAACATTAAATTATATTAAAATTTTTATGTGTTGAACCATTGATATTTTGATGATAATAAATATATGTTAAAATATGTTAATTTGTCAAATGTATTACTTCATTCATGATCAAAATTAGATAAAACTTTATTTTACAGGTTTTACCCACATACACGACTATGTGCTTTAAACACGTATCTATGTATAGTTCATTTTGCAATTGTGTGCGTTAAGTCACAGTTCCATATAGGTTATTCATGCTAGGTTCAATGATTTGAGTTATTTCAATATTTGCTACTTATGACATACGATCATGCTTGTGTTAGGGAGATACATAAGCAAACTTATCGCATGCAACTCATTCATTCATCTTTAGAAGGAAGGTTAACAAAGGTGTTAAAGGGCTCATATGATTGCGAGATAATGCTTAGATTGGTGAAATTTTTGTTAAAGCCTTATGTGAATTTTTTTTTTTTTGGTTGAAACATAGGGTGGATGACATGGTTAATGAAAGTTTGAGAGAAATATTCAATTTACACGAACAATTTTACCCATCCTTCAACTTTTAGTTATTATAGTTTGACCCTTAAAACTGTTATTTCTTCACTTATGTCCAATAATAAATATGACATCCAATATCAAATGATTGGACATAACTCATTCATCAATAGAGATCAAAATCATCACACATGATTCACTTTTTATATAATATGACCCATAAGTTTTTTATCATGTTAGTAGCCAATAACCAAGGGGGCCAGCATCAGAATTAGATCTTCCTTGCATTAACCTAAGAAAGTTTACCCTCTTCAAGGACCAAATGAAGTGATTTTCAAAGATAAAAATCATAATAAGAGGTTTAAGAGGATCATAATATGAGATTGATTCTCATGCTTTTGATTTTTATCAATATATATCATCCTGTTATCATTTTTAATTATCCATTATTTTCCACACCAATCATAAATACTAATTCATAAAAAAAAAACAATATTTGTTTGAAAACATGAATACATGTAATAAAATATCGTTGGATATACATTGTCTTCTACATAATGCAATTTATATATCTAAAACTCTTATGTTTTAACATTTTAATATATCATGCTACCCCGCTTATTTTACTCGTAACACATTTTTACTCAATTTGATTTTATTTTTTAAATTATAACTCAAAATCAAATTTATCTTTCATAATAATATAGACTTGAAATAAATAAACTACTTTTAAGTCTAAAATTCATTGCAAAACAATAAAAATTGACAAAATTATGAGTTAAGATTGATTTCTTCAACTACTTTTACCGAAGAATTTTACGTATTTTTGCACAAAGTATAACTCCAAATCATATAAACGAAGCTAACAACTATGTTTAACCCAAATTAACAATAACAATTGAGATATAACTAAGAAACATAAGTTATCAGTAAAAAGTGACAAATATGAGTAATCACTCTAACCATTCCTCTCATCGCTCATATCTCAAGAAATCTTAAAATTTCAGTTTCAATTCTTCAAACAAAATAAAAAAATAATATAATAAAATGTTTACTTATTTGGATTAAAATAAATTTATTGTTGGATTTCTTTAATTTTTAATTGAAATTTAGATGAAAAAGTGTTTAAGAGGCTAGGATTCTTAAGTTTGGAGATGAGGGTGAGACAATTATTAGTCTAAGAGCTTAAATATATATGTATAATTTATAAAAGGTCAAACAATTTATTCCGCCTAAGGTTTCCCCAATAATATTAATATAATACTAATAAATTTTAAAAATATATAAAAATATAAAATATAAAATAAAAATTAAAAATTAAAAAAACAACTACCGCCCTCAATAATGTTTTTTTAAATTATGTTTTATTTTAAAATTTTTTATTAATTTATCAATTTATTATTATATTATTATTTTTATAAAATTAATTTTATTATTTTTTAAATTTTATTTAAAAGACAAAAATACATTTTTGATTAGTTAAATTTAATGGCTAAGTTGACTTTGGTCAAGGTAGATATTTGGCCTTTTAAAAATTATTGGGTAAAGATTGTCATTTAAGGAGACCTGGGGTGGAAATAAGTTGTCTGGCCTTTACAAAATATTAGTTAATATAGTTTAATTTTAATAAAAATAAATTATTTTAATTAATTTCTCTTTAATTTACCCACAATATATTTTATTTGTAATTGTGGGCTCCACTTCAGCCCCAGTTGTTTAATTATTTGTAAATGGTTCAAGTACCGATTTCACGCAAGTCTGAGAACCGGAAATTGAAAGCTAAAAACGCTGCGTTTCAATGATCAGATATATTCACAAAAGCGGGAAAAACAAAACAAAAACCCTAACTTCAGAAAGAAATTCGCTAACAGAAAGAGGAAAGAGAAAGAAAAATGGCGCCATTGTTGCAGAGCTCGCAACCCTGGGTTGAAAAATAGTACAATTTCGTTCTCTTCCTTTTCGTCATTTTCATCTCTACCTGTATTTCATTTCCTATTTCAAAAGACTTTCTTGTTTCTGTTTTTGGTTGTATTGATCTTGCAGTCGACCTAAGCAAGTGAAGGATGTGGCGCACCAGGATGAGGTGGTGCGAGTCCTGACGAATACTCTCGAGACAACTAACGTATTATTATCACTCTTTCAATATAAAATGTCTCTTTCTCTTTATTTTTGTTTGTTGTGGTCGTGATGTTAAGTAGGTTTGAAGTCCTGATTATTAATCATTTTTTTTTGGTAATTAGATTATTAATCATTTACTTTATAATGATTCTGCTTCAGTGTCCGCATATGCTCTTTTATGGACCACCTGGAACCGGGAAAACTACCACCGCACTCGCCATAGCCCATCAGCTTTTTGGGTACTCTACTTGCAATTATTATTGGTGTTATGGCGCTTCTTTAAAATTTTGAACTGGTATCTAAGTATGGAAGCTACAGACAAAGTTTTTAAAATTTGGTAATAAAACTCAATTGTTATGCTTGTGTGTTTTTATTCATTTATTTGTTCCTGTTGTTTGAAAAATGTGTGATTATCTAGTTTGGTGCTGATACTTATTATTTGGAGTTGAATAATTTAGTGGATTAGAGACACATAGTAAGAATGTATGATAAGTTACCAGGAATGGTGATTTATAATTGAACATCAAAAAATGTGGATAAACAGTCCAAAAGCTCTAACTAACTGATAATTTTAGTTGATTTGAACTGCTTTTAACATCTAAAGTTAAATGTTGTTAATTTAGTAACTGATAGGTGAAAAATGGAAAACTCTTTAGCAATATTTGTACCAAGAAAGAGTTTTATATTTACACCAGCTATCTTGGTAACTTATGTGGGTTAGTGTGTCTGAAATTACATTTAAAAGGGCTTTATTTTGACTTGAAAGGTACTGCTCCATAAAAGAAAGGAAATTATATTGAGGAGAAGTTGTTGATATTTTCAAACCATCAGTTCTCTTTTTAACCCGTACTGGGCCCCGTAATATTTGCATTTGTACTTAAGTAGTGGAGTTTCACTTTCATTGCATCACAAACCTTTTCATTGAAAGCTTGCTTAGGCACCTTTTTGTTGTTCTGTGTGTGGAAATGCTTGCAGACCTGAACTCTACAAATCTAGAGTGCTTGAGCTGAATGCTAGTGATGACCGTGGGATCAATGTTGTGCGTACTAAAATAAAAGATTTTGCTGCTGTGGCTGTAGGTTCTGGTCAGCGTCAAGGGTAATATTCCAATCTTGAGAACATTTGCATTCCTATTCTTTTCTGCTATCTTTCTGTAGTAATTATACTTATTTTTTCTTCAATATTTCAGCGGTTATCCTTGCCCTCCGTATAAGATTATTATCCTTGATGAGGCTGATTCGATGACTGAAGATGCCCAGGCATGTTAGTTTTAGTTTATTTAATATTATTTATTTCTCTTACATGAAACATGTTTGAATTTCAACAACTTGCTGTGTTTCACAGAATGCTCTGAGACGTACGATGGAAACATACTCCAAAGTTACAAGATTCTTTTTTATTTGTAATTACATCAGCAGGTGAGCCTTTTCCGGTTTGTTTAGCTGATTGATATATGTATTGTTTATGTTTTTAAGTTGTATTTCTTGTTGTTGCATCTGTAAGTTTTGTATGACCTACACAATTTATTTTTTCTCCCCTTGGTTATTAATATGTTTTAGGGGAATGTGTTGGATGGACATTGTATGAACCTAACCGTAAATCATTGTCCAACAATGCCAGCTAACTAATTTATAAGATGTTTTAAGACAAAACATGCTTTCAGAAACATTTTAATTAGAGCAATTATTTTTCTTGGAACCAACAGACATGCATGTATTTTTACAACTTTCAAATCTAATGTTAACAATATGCATGTATTTTTTTATAATATTTTGGATAATATCTGGTGCTCCTTTTTGAACCTAAACTCACAATACTGCATTTGATAGGATTATAGAGCCCCTTGCTTCAAGATGTGCAAAGTTCAGGTTTAAGCCTCTTTCTGAGGAAATTATGACTAGCCGAATATTGTATATCTGTAAGGAAGAAAGGCTCAACTTGGATGCAGAGGTGTGGATCAAAAGGCTTATAGCTTGTCATTATTTTCTTGTATTAGTTACGTTTTTGAGTGATTTTTATGTGTAACACATTTTTGTAGGCTCTATCAACTTTAAGTTCTATCTCACAGGGTGATCTTCGTAGGGCTATCACATACTTGCAAGTAAGACATAGTTTGCACATTATTTTTTTGCTCCATTTTGTTTAGTGATCCCCTTGTTCTTTTTGCTCAATCACTAAAAATATCCTTTTGTTTTGTTTAAAATTGTGTAAAGCATTAATTTTTGGAGATTTTCAAAGGATATGGAAACAATCAAGGGGTTTTACATTATTCATCTGAATATTGAATCTAAACGGATATTTGTTAGGGGAATAATAAAGTGGCTTAAATTGAATTAATAACGGTGCTTCTGACATCTTCTTTCCTAACTTTTCTCCAATTATAAGATAACCATCTGACTTGTTCGACATGATCTTCACCAACAGAAACCAACACTATTGTGTAACCATTTGGTATGTGAAAATTGAATGATCATCCAGGTTAGAGATTCAAAAGTTTATTGTTCCATAACAGACTGTCTTCAATGTAAGTGCATGAGAAAAAATTGATGGTAGTTGCTTCGACATTATTGTGATGACCAAAGCCTATCAAACATTGATGCTAGACAGTTTTCATGGTGCGTCAGTATTGTATCCCTGAATCTTGTATGGGATTTAATAAAGATAGTTTGATAAAAACAACACTACTACATCATGTTTATTATCTATCAAATTATATATCTCTTTATATAAACAGTATTCAGTGATGCTCATGTTTAGTCATCTCATAATCTTGCAGGGAGCTGCTCGATTATATGGATCATCAATTTCTTCTAAGGATCTAATCAGTGTGGCCGGGGTAAGTTTGTGTTATTTCTCAAACTCTTGTTACAGTCTTTGTTTTGACAATATATCTGGAAGTGGGGAAGTTTCCCTAAGCTTTGATTGTGCAATATGGGATACATTTAGGCATCAATAGGATAAGTTTGAACTAATCACTTCTGTGGTCTATACCTTTTATTTTGTGTGGTTAGAATTGCCTGCCATTAATAGGGGTGAGTGAGTCTGGGTATTCTGCTGAAAATCTAGGAACCAAAACTAGTTCCTAAGATACTGGTACTGGAACCTGTCTGAACAGGTTCCTTCCTGGTCAGTTCTGATTCCAATTCCACGTACCTGACACTAGCTAAGAAAACCAAAACTCAACCATATCCCTATCAAAACTCTGACAAAAGAACTGTTTCATGATTTCCACTAACACATTAAATTGTTGGAGGGAAAAAAGAGAGAATATAATTGACATTAATGTTTAACACTTAATAGTATCTTCTTGACACTCCTAACAATTTAAATTTCCAATTTTTACTTTTTCTCAAAAATGCTCAATGCAGAAACGTTTTACTATATAAAAAAAAAAAAAAAAACCAAGAAAACCATAATAATAATTACCCTTCTTTTTCTCAATAGAAACATTGCTTTCAATCAAAGGCTGAAAATGAAGGACAAGTCTTCTCTTTGTTTCTTCAAAGGCTATACTCTCTTTTATTTTCCCTTATCTCCACCAATTTGTCCTCTCTTCTTCGATGAACCTCCTCTGCATTGACCCCACTTGTGTGTACTTTCTTCTGCACATTGGTTCAAGAAGTTGGTTTCAGTCAGCTGTGTGAGAGACTAAAAGCTTGTCAATTAGTTTGAGGTATGAGGGTTTGGTGCAAGTACAAACAGAGCAAGAGAGACAGGTTGAGAAGGAAGCAATAGTTGTGTGTTGAATAATGAGTACATGTTGCAAGCTCGCATTGTTTGTTAGGGATTCAAATCAGTCGGCATTGCAGAAAAAAATTTGTGTAAGAAATTTAAAAAATAATCCGTTTAGAACCAGGGCCGGCTCCAAAGAAACGGAAGTGGAACCTATCTGAAGTAGACAGGTTCCAGGTAGGAAACTGAACTGAAACATTGGGTACCCATAGTTAATATGACAAACATATGTGCAAGATGAAGTCATTTAGCATTTGCAACTGAAAATAGGCACAGTAATCACAAATGCGTGCCTTACTGACTCGTAAATTTTTATTACCAGGTTATCCCACAGGAGGTAGTTGAGGCACATTTTGCAGCATGCAGAAGCGGTGACTTTGATGTTGCAAACAAGGAAGCTAATAACATCATTGCAGAGGGATATCCAGTCTCTCTTTTTCTTTCCCAGGTTCTGACTTAGCTATTTGCTCCGAAGATTCATCACTCTATTCAATATTAAGATATATGTGCTATTGATATGATTTTTTTTAGTTGTTCGAGGTAATTGTGGAAGCAGAAGATATATCTGATGAGCAGAAGGCTCGAATGTGCAAACGTTTGGCTGAAGCAGATAAGGTTACTTATGAGTTTATTAATGCTGCTTTAAGTATGCTAATTTCCTTTGTCACTTTTTCTTTCTGGTGAAATATTAAACAATAGAATTAGGAAGACACTGTGCTTAACCGTCTGCTTTGATCCTGTGTAATTTGCAGTGCTTAGTTGATGGGGCAGATGAGTACTTACAGCTATTAAACGTGACAAGTCATGTAATGCGAGCTCTGGGTAATATGCCAGAAGAGTTTAATTATGATACTTAGGATCATGTTCTTATAGAAGCAAAAAGTTGCTCTTTTCTGGGGAACGTTTCCTGTAATGTAGGGATCAATCTCATGTTAATGGCAAGAATATTGAAATCCGGGATCTGCTCAAGGAGGGCAAATGTTTTTAAAGCTTCTCTGCCACTGTCGGAAATAGTAATAGAATTAGCCAATTTACTGTTGAAGCTACACCCAGCTGTTACCATAATAGTGGTCCATATCATGATGATTTGGATTTAACTTTCAAAATTTAAAACTGTCTTTCACGTTCATATTATGAATGTTGCCCATTAAATTTGGTCATCCTACCGTTACAGCATGCCTGTCACTGTCATAGTATCATGACATAGGTTGCAGAGTCATGGCTCTAAATTTTCAAATTCGCATTAAGAGATGGAAAATACTGATGGCAACCAAAATTAGATGACAACGGTCGTTTATAACATTTTCAACCAAATAAACAGCTTCATAAATATCAGTTTATAATATATGAAAAATCTTTTTTGGCCGAAAGCTACGTATCAAATTCATACACCAATTAACATAGTACAATATGATTTATTAGTGCCATTGTGTGAATTCAATAACAAGTAATTTAGATTATCATATTAATTAATAGGTAAATTAGACATACAATTTTTAATATGAATATATGAATTATTTGGAAAGAAAGAATGATTGTTCAAACAAATCTAATGATTTCTCTTATCAAATTGACAATGTCATGTAAAATTTTTTTGGAAAGAGTGATTAGTCCCACATTGTTGTTCGGTGAATGCTTTTATTTACTATTAACAATATAATTGTTAAATTCAAAATGTTAATAAAAAAATAATCCAATTTTATTTCTATCCTATAATATAAATTGTCTTATTAATTATGTGATTTTATTTGAAAATGTTTGATTCTAATTATTGAATGCTCGTAATATGTATTAGAGAAATGTTTTTTTTGGATTAAATTAATTCATATTTTATAAATATAATTTTAAGAAAATAAAAAGTTAAAATTGGCAAGTGTTTTTTAACTCTTTAATATTAATATTTTTATTTTTATTTTTGTATTTTTATTTTTTAATCATATTTATTGCATGTTAATTTGATCTACTCAACCACGCTCGCCAGAATCTTTTACCTCAATTAAAGTCAATGAAGGCTATCCTACGTCGTTTGTATATGGAATGAGTCAACCAGTCTCAAGTACGTACACATTATTATGGGCCCACCAACCCCAGGTTAGTGCCTTTAAAATCGCCATGAGCAGCGCCGCCCATCTCCTCCACCTGCATGTATAAATATAACACTCAACCCAGTCATCCACACACACACACTCAACTTTTCCTCACCTTTTGTTCTTCCTTTTCGGTTACACTATAATGGGCATTGATGATTCTTGCACAAAACCTGGAGCTGTTCCCTTCAAGTGGGAGATCCGACCCGGTGTCCCCAAGATTCAACAACAGCACAAACAGACGCCACCACCTCCTGAACTTCACCGCCATCTACGTCATTCATCACCGCCCTCACCACAAAAGCTTAAACCCCCACCACAAAAGTTCAAACCCTTACCACCTGCCTTTGAAATCTATCCTTCATCCCAGTCCCGTAGCCAGTTGTTTCGTTCCACCCCGCCTGCCAGTTCTGCTCGATGGAGGTTCAGTCAGCCTGCCCGCGTTCGAACCGATTGCTTATCACCTGGGTGTTTCCCGGCTCCATTGCTTGTTAGACGCAAGGAAAGCAAGAGGAAGGATCATGTGTCTAGATCCCCATCCCAACAAGGTTACTTTTCTGATCTTGAAGCGTTGCCTCGGTGGTCGGGTTCAAGCCGGAGGTCACTTTCACCGTTCACTGCCTCACCGGCTTCGTCATCTTTCTCATCATATAAGTCATCGCCCCGACCCGTGGCTGATGCGGACTGGGCCGCGTTCGGACTTTTTTAGAATATGTTTAGTGTAAAATCATTTGGCGGGAGTCACGGCACATTATTAAAGATGGAATTTGCCTAAACGACAGCGTTATGGTCTTTGTTTAGTGTTATCAAAGATGATGCCTTGTATAAATTGGAGGCAGTGAAGGGACTCTTTGTCGTCTCTTTTATTGTAAATTCATCGTTGTTTTTTTAGTGATCCAGGAAGAAACTCTTAACAATAATAGACCAAATATTGTGATGAATGAAACGCTCTCAAGTCCCAACCAAACGACAGCAGGACGATGAAACGCTCTGTAGCGCACCAGGTAGTCCCACTCATGCTAAAAAACATCTCATTTGATGCAAAACTCGCAGCTTCAACAAATTTAACTCACAACCCATTTACTATACAATCAGTCTCTGATGTTTTCAAATCCATTCCAACTTTCTTCTTTCTGTCCCCTCGCTCCATTGGCCGCCAAAAGGGTTTTCGCCACCGCTCTCCTTTGAAGCAGCGGAATCTTAAGAAAGAAGCCTACAATATCCGCAACAATATTCTTCTTCTTGGTCCTGCAGCCTATAGAGACCCTCAAAAAGTCGCTCTAGGACTCAACAAAGCCCTGGAGTTTTATTACTGGCTTGAAAAGTTTATGGGCCTCTGCCATAATGAAATAACCTGCAGAGAGATGGCTATTGTTTTAGCTAGAGGAAATAACACAAAGGGTCTTTGGGATTTTCTCAAAGAAATGTCTGGAAGAGGAGGTGGTCAGCTTGTGATTACATCTACTGTTACCTGTTTGATAAAAGTCCTAGGAGAAGAAGGGTTGGTTCATGAAGCCTTGACTACATTTTATCGAATGAAGCAGTTTCATTGTAAACCTGATGTTTATGCGTATAATGTGGTTATTAATGCTCTTTGCCGAGTTGGGAATTTTAACAAGGCAAGGTTTTTGTTGGAACAAATGGAGTTACCAGGGTTTAGGTGTCCCCCGGATGTATATACATATACTATATTGATTAGTTCTTATTGTAAGTATGGTATGCAAACAGGGTGTAGAAAGGCTACTAGAAGGAGGATTTGGGAGGCCAATCACTTGTTTCGGATAATGTTATTTAGGGGTTTTGTTCCCGACGTTGTTACATATAATTGTTTGATTGATGGTTGTTGCAAGACTTATCGAATTGAGAGGGCTTTGGAACTTTTTCATGATATGAATAAAAGGGGTTGTGTCCCGAACCGAGTTACTTATAATTCTTTAATCAGGTACTATAGTGCCGTTAATGAGATTGATAGGGCTATTGAGATGATGAGAACGATGCAAAAGATGAATCATGGCGTACCCTCTTCAAGTTCTTATACTCCAATTATAAATGCTTTGTGTGAAGCTGGAAGATTATTGGATGCCAGGAATTTTCTGGTTGAATTGGTTGATGCGGGTTCAGTACCTAGAGAGTACACATACAAGTTAGTTTGTGATGCTCTAAATGCAGCAGGGCTGTCCAATTTGCTAGATGATGAAATGCATGAAGTTATAAGGGATGGTATCAGAAATAGGTGTAGGCAATTGATGAAGGTAAAACCAATTATGAGCTGCAAAATGTTATTATAATGTGGAAGAAGTTTGATATTCCCGACAAAGCTGGTTTGCTCTTCCTTCAATATGAAGAACAGGAGACAATTTGAAGAATTTCAGTGGCTATCTTGGCAATCTGCTACTGTGTTGATTTCATTTCCTTTTGGCTTCGTGGTATTCAGCTTTTTCTCGCTTAGTTGTGTTATTGAAAAACAAACAATCAGCTGAAGTAAAAGGCTTCTGTCACGTCAATTTGTCAGGGTTGGAAAAAATCTCTACGAGATTAACTTTGTGCCATATTCCTTGTGACAGGTTCTTTCCAAGTATCAACACCTTTAGAGTGTTTCATCTTCTGAATTTGTCCTGTTGGATCAAATCAAACTTCCAGACGGAACTCGCCGTTTCATGTTACTGCTTGGTATTAGCTAGTTGACATTCGAAAAAAACCAAATCGTAAAGTTGCTGAGGACATGCATGCTTGGTGCATCATGCCAGTGTTGAGGTATCATTTTGGTGTTGCACTAGCACAACTTGAGTTAATTCTGTGCTGTAAAAGCTGGCAATAGTTTGCCAGTGGCACAAAGTTTTTGATTGTAATAAAATATCATTTTTGCTTTTCTTTATCTCTTACCTAACCACCGCAATTTTTAATAAATTCACAAATTAGATCAGATGTGTTGGGTCAGAACAAGCCCAGTTGTTTTCTGTTTACCTCCTGTTATTTACATATTCATCAGACTTTGTGATATCAATCTGTAAATGCGTTTTAGATTTTAGTGAGAAGAAACCAGTGTTTAACTCTACGTTTTTTCTGGGATGAGTTTTGAACATTTGCTTGTGATCGTATGATTATTCCTGTCCATGAACTACAGTGGCATATGTTTATATTCTAGAAGTAAAGAATAAATCAAATTAAATAAATGTAAAATATAAAAATGTCAATAAAAAAATAATTATATATAAAGACTCCTGTAAATATTTAAGGATGATATTAATATTTTATGTATACTAAACTAAATTTTTTTTAAAATCAACATCGCCTATGAATATGTAACGATACTATAACAACATGATCTGCAACCAAAATATGAGTGTGATGTGCCCTTGGCCACTTGGCCATTTGCTTTCATGTACATTTTCCCGAATGCAATGGATGGTTTGGGTGAGTGTACTTAAAAGCGAAGTGTACGTATATATATATATATATATATATATATTCATAAATAAACATTGTTTGGCATTATAATTCATAAAATATGAGATGGAGGAGCATTGATCTGGCATTTGTGTGGGGAAATGTAAGATGGAGCCGAATCTTTGTGGCATTCGTACAATCATAAGAAACAAAATATGATTTTGATGTCCTTTACCCCAAAAAACCTATGAAAAATCTATCCCATAGTATTTGGTTTTAGGCAAGTAAAAGCCCCAACCACGCTTTTGAGCAGCCTAAAATTTTGGAATTCAAAAGCTAAAACACAAGAGTCCAAAATATCATTTACATCAAAATAATTCTGATAAATATCATCTATCGTCACTAAAATAACTATAATTATTGTGTTTTAATACGCGATTGAAATTTTTTTTTATTTTGTTAGTTATTAGGACACTATCTTTTTTTTATGAACAAAATCACTTTTTAATAAGGTGTAAAGACTAACTGAAAGTATTTAAAATAAGACAAAATTATTTTGAAAGTGATTCTTTATTTTCTTAAATTATCGATTTTTTTATTATAAATATGTTATTAATTAAGTAAATAGTGATTTAACGACAAAAAAATAAAAGTTAATTATTTTTTTGCAATAAATTAACATATAATGAATATAATTGTTATTAGTAAATAATTCAATGATCATAAATATTATTTATCTTAATATTTCCATACACAAGTTTAGATAGTCCTTATTGCTGCATTCATTTTAATTATATCACTGATAACGAGTGTTCATGGTGATCTTATATAAAAATGTTTGAATGATACATGAAATTTATATATGTCATAGAGTTTATATAAGAAAAAAAAAATGTTAAAATAACCACTATACAATTATATATAACACAAAATCATATGTTTAGTTATAATATATGTTAACATAGAAAAATATATATTTTAGAATATATTCTTACATAGAAAATTACATAATTAGAATATATTCTGTTATAACAAACCATATATTTAGAATATATTCTAACATTTATAACCATATTCATTCCTATATTGTTTTATCTAAGGTTTATGCATTGATTTTGTCCATAAAAATTTTAATAAACATTTTTTTTAAGGTGGGTTGGGACAGAAGTTTTAATTCATATATATATATATATATATATATATATATATATATATATATATATATATATATATATATATTGATGTGGAGGAAAAATATTAAAAAAAAAAAAGGTAAATAAAGGAGTTCATATTCCATCTTCATGTTTGTGGACCTTTGTGCACATATGAGAAACAATGACAGCTACAATTTCAATGGTTTTTGTGATTTATAGAAAAACAAAACAGTCCCTCTATGCATCATTATCATGAAAGAATGACAAAGTTTGAAGGGTTTTGCTCCTTCATATAAGGTGAGAGAGAAGAAATAGAGTAAGGATAAATTTGTGAAAAAATATTTAACCCATTGAATAGGCTGTGGCCAGAGCCAAATGGGCATGACAAGAGAAGAGAGTATAGTAGCCATTCTCTACTTTGATTTTGCAAATCAATCAAACTCTGTAATTGCATTAAGTACCCATGTGGTGTGTTCCATGGTCAATAATCAAATTACTTGAAAGAGTATAGAATTGAGATATTCTACAGCTAGCAAGCATGAATAATGATGTTGGAATTCTCTGAATATCAATTTGGGAGTATACTTGGCACTTGCAATATAAATAAACATTGAAACATGATATTTATATTATAAGAGTGAAAAAGATAGAAAGTGACCAAATATGAAGCATGAATCATTCAATTCAACAAAAGCATTGATCATGGCATATATTGCAAAAAAAAAAAAAAAAAAAGCCTTGAAATTTTACATGTTTGTGGATGCTTCAAATTTGGACTCACTGCTGCCAAACAGTATGCTTCCAAACCAATAGCCTCAATAATTTTGGCTTTAGAGTCAAACTAGGTTTTGTGGGCCTTTAATTCCATTTGCATTTTTAACAACTCATATATGGATCAGTGATGTATAATTGAATAATAATTATTTGGTCAAATACATTTTTTCATCCAAAGTTTGATGAAATTACAATTTTCCACCCTTTAAAATTTAAAAGTTTATTTTTCACCGTTTCGTTAAATTCGTTACTATAAATCATTTAGTTCATTTTCTTTATCTTCATCACAAACAACAACTAAATCCAATAGAAGAGGACAATGAGATGAATTCACATATATCGTCACTAATTATCAAATCTTTGTGTTTTTTTTTATCGTCTTAATCATTGTTATCATTATCACTATTATCATATCATCATTTTTATTGTTATTGTTATCATTTAGACACTATCTCTTTGGTCACTTTGTTATCATAAAAAAGTTTTTTTTTTTAAAATAAATTTAATTTTATAACAACCTCCACTGAGACATTGTCTTCTAAATCAAAACTTTTCGTTTCGCAATACTACCCTAATAAGCAATACTAGTGTTCAAGAAAAATCATCTGATATCTCCGATTCATGAGTAGAAACATCAAATTGATGGAGCTTCTTTTAGCATTATGACTACAAATATGTAATCAATAGAAAAATGCATTCCTTAGGGTAAGATACGAGTGAAAAGAAATTAAAGATTCTTTATCAATGACCAACGACCAAAAAGGGGAATAAAGATAAAAATTTTAAACAGTCAAATCAATTATGTTCAATTCGCTAAGCATTCATATGGACAAATACTTTACCGATGACCATGAAGGAATGAAGGTGGAAAAAAATAATGAAAGAAAGCAAGAGAACGAAGAATGTGGAAAGGGAAAAAAATGAAAATGAAGAAAAAATAAGAAGGGAATTTAAAAAAAATTAAAATTATCATTATAAACTTCATATATTTAATATTTGTTAGAACATGTTGGATTTTACAAAATCTTAGGCAAAATAACCTTTCTACTGTTTCAATTGATATGAATAGATGAAAAATCGATTTTTTAAACTTAAAGAGGGGGAATACAGTAGATCAAAGTTTGGGTGGGAAATGGGAATGCATTTGGCTTAATTATTTTTTGTCAATCTTTAAGGAAAGAAAGTGACGTGTTGCTATTATATCGAGTGTGCGGCAAAAGGGCAGAGAGGGGTGGACTGCTAGGCTGGGCTGGTCTTGAAGCTTACAAACGGCAACATAAGGAAGACCCTCCACCGTTTATTATAAATGTGGGCATCCCGTTTCATTCAAAGTTGCACTTTGTGTTTTGAAGTAGTAATTGGTTGGGAGATCAAGACATATATACAAATACCAGAAGGTCAGAGATGGCGAACCTGAACCAGCAACAACAGCAAGTGATTCCTCAAGCATGTGGCGGCGGGAGCAACCGCATAGCCGCTGTCAATGTACAGGGAAGGACACCATTTCCCAATGTCACTACTAATAACAACGACAAAAGTTTTGATGAACAGGTACGTTTGCTTATTTTGTCCCTAGACATAGAATAATAATATACAATGTCTTGGACTTGACTAAAAATATGGAAACTTCTCTTTATTAACTGGTATTATGCGATCATCTGAACACAGTTTAGCTTCTTATGAGGTTCTTTCCTGAACTTGATTTTGATACTTTGGATGATCAGAAGCCTGGATGGAAGAAGTTTTTGGCGTTCGTAGGCCCTGGTTTTCTTGTTTCATTGGCTTATTTAGACCCTGGAAACTGTAAGTTTCTATCTTTCTCTCGCTCTCTCTCGTGTTTGTGTTTGTTCCTGTGTCTGTGTCTCTATGACTAACAAACATTTCTTTGGTTTCATGTCACAGTGGAAACTGATTTGCAAGCAGGAGCTAATCACCGATATGAGGTATCAAAAATAAAAAGAAGACAACCTTTTTTTTTCTTCTTCAAATTGAAGTGAAAGAAGAAAAACTAACAAGCTGAGCGTTCTTCATTTTCAGTTATTATGGGTGGTTCTAGTTGGATTGATCTTTGCTCTTATAATCCAGTCCCTTGCTGCAAATCTCGGTGTAAGCACTGGTAAGCCACAACATTAACTAACCAAAAACTATTTTTCTTAGTAATTTACTATAACTTTGTTCATTGGACTCACAGGAAAACATTTATCAGAATTATGCAAGGCTGAGTACCCAAGATATGTCAAGTACTGCCTGTGGCTGCTGGCGGAAATAGCTGTCATAGCAGCTGATATCCCAGAAGGCATGCAGAATTCTTATCCCAGAAGGCTGAGTTTGAAAATAATTCTGTAGGAAGTGCTTCCAAACAGAAGCACTTAACCTGACAATAACATGCTATTATTAATTATCTAAAAGAAAAAAAAAAAACCTATACATTCAGCTGTTTAAGTATTTCATTTAACATTTGTATTGCTTTTTTGTTCAGTGATTGGGACAGCCTTCGCATTAAATATACTATTTCACATCCCAGTATGGGTTGGAGTCCTCCTCACTGGATGCAGCACTCTCTTGTTTCTTGGCCTGCAGAGATACGGGGTAATATAAAAATTTTCATTATCAAAATTTTCAATGCTTTCTTTAATTTTTTACTGGTCGCGCATAAAAATCAAACATTGAGTAAGGTAATATCATAAAAATCTGATTAGCTTGTCCTTTTACTTGTTGTATGTATGTAATCTGTAGCTATCAATACAGATGTCGCGTTTTTCTTCAAGGGAATTTGTCTTCTCATCATTTTCTGGCTTATCCATGTTTGAACCATTTTTTATTTTCATCTGTGTTTTTTAATTTCTATTTTTGGAGCTTTAAATTAAACTATCTTAATATGGCAGGTGAGGAAGCTGGAAATGTTGATAGCAATACTTGTGTTCATAATGGCTGGTTGTTTCTTTGGAGAATTGAGTTATGTAAAGCCTCCTGCAGTTGATGTGCTCAAGGGCATGTTTATTCCCAAGCTCAGTGGCCAAGGAGCTACAGGCGACGCCATCGCCTTATTGGGGGCCCTCGTCATGCCGTATGATCCATCAAACTTGTCAGCTTCTAACTTCCAAAACATCAAATTCATTTAAAACTGACAAAATCCATCTAATAATAATGCAGGCATAATCTGTTTCTGCACTCAGCTCTTGTCCTCTCCAGGAAAGTGCCCAATTCTGTCCGTGGCATAAATGTAAGCCATAATAAAATACGATCAGCATTGAATAAATACAAGTTCGTATGATCTTTTGGCGGTAATATTTCAATTATTTGTCTTGATATATACAGGATGCTTGTAGATATTTCCTTATAGAGAGTGGAATGGCCCTGTTTGTAGCATTTCTGATCAACGTAGCAGTGGTGTCCGTATCAGGCACTGTTTGCTCAGCCCCGAATCTCTCAGATTATACAAAGAATCAATGCAGTGATATTACACTTAACTCAGCTTCTTTCCTCCTCAAGGTCCAAATTTTTCTAACAAAAAATTGATTCTGGCAAAACTGAACTTGATTTATATAGTGAAATACTAACAAGAACTTGATTTAATTTGTGCAGAATGTGCTGGGAAAATCGAGTTCCATTGTTTATGCCATTGCGCTTCTTGCTTCAGGGCAAAGCTCCACCATCACAGGAACTTATGCTGGACAATTTATTATGCAGGTCCTGAAGATGAAATCAAAGAAATCTTTAGTTGATTAATCACAATTTTCTTCGTTAAATTTCTGGGTTGTTTGATTTTCAGGGTTTCCTGGACATGAAAATGAGAAAATGGCTAAGAAATTTGATGACAAGGTGCATTGCAATTACACCAAGTCTTATTGTTTCAATTATTGGTGGACCTCAAGGAGCAGGAAGATTAATCATCATTGCTTCGGTAAGACAAAAAAAATCATATTAATTTTATCTTATCTTTGTCGTGAAGCTGTAATTTATAATGAGTTGTCCTTGCAGATGATACTGTCATTTGAACTGCCATTTGCTCTTATTCCGCTTCTCAAATTTAGCAGCAGTAGTACAAAGATGGGACCCCACAAGAACTCTATTTATGTAAGTTCATGGTTTTGTTTTTGTTTTCTTGTCTTGTCTTGTAGCCAAACTTTTCATATTGGAATCAACCACTTCGTATTTTAACATTTTCTTCATCAAGGTTTAAATAAAAGATTATCTTCTAAGAGTCATTTTGAATATTCACCTAATATCCTGAAACAATTTGCTTGCAGATCATTGTTATTTCGTGGATCTTGGGTCTGGGAATCATAGGCATCAATGTTTATTACCTGAGTACAGGTTTTGTAGATTGGCTAATTCACAATGAGTTGCCTAAAGTGGGAAATGTGTTTATCGGTATTATAGTGTTTCCCCTGATGGCCATTTATGTATTAGCAGTCATCTATCTGACTTTTCGAAAAGACACTGCTGTGACATTTATTGAACCCACTAAAGAAGACCCAGTGGCTCAAACCCACATGGAGGAAGGGCTTGGCTACCCTAATGAGCCACTGGAATTGAACCGCATACCTTACAGAGAGGATTTGGCTGATAGCCCACTACCACGGTAGGGGACTGAATCGTCCAAAGGCATTGGTAATGCTAGGTGTTTCTGCGACAAGCAGTATATTCCTTGATAAGTTGTAACCCCCGTGTATGTTCTAATGTTGTTTGATCTATTCCCGTAACTGTTCAACCTAAGAGTGGACAGCTGATGTATTCCTCTTCTTGCAGGTATCTATGTAGTTAAGTTAAATTCTTCTCCTTTTGTATCATATTCGGTTCAAAGTGTTTCAAAAATGAGATGCATTTTAAGACTTTGAATTTCGGTGCAGAGCTGACTGAGATCACAGAGTTGGCCTTAACCTTCCCTTGCTACAATTTTTGGAGAAAAGAAATGCAAATGAAACAGACTGCAATAGATGATTTCTGCCCTCAATTTTCCAAATGTCACTCGTAAATTTATAACTTGAACATGAAAAATAGATAGGGACAATTATAACATATCAGAAGCCCTTATGAGTATCATCGTATCCAAACTTTCTCGTTATACATAAAGTTTAAAGTACTACATAAACTCAGATTCTACAGTTGTAGGAGCCTCTAATAATTGGAACTAAGTCATCTTATCGTGCGACAGACTCTCCAAACCTGCTATTTATAACCCTTAAGGTCAACTGGCTCTTGATTTTCATTCAAGAGCTCATTAGTAAAGAAATCATTTTGACCATCTCATAATGAGCTTTGTCATGACCGAAGTACACAGCTTCAAAATTATTTTTCAGAGAAACTCGGCGGAAGAAGTAGAAGTGAGACTTCATTGAATACCATAATTTATTTCACATTCTACACTAATATAATCCATTTTACAGAAGATAACTTTTCGTTTTCAATTGCAAAAATTTAAGATCAGATCCAAACACTAATTAATCGTGTGCTGTAACAAGACCCTACAAACTGCCCATAGAAATTTCTGTAAAAATCATAACACTTTCAAAGGCAAATCTCCCATGTCTTACCTCTTCTTTCACTGGCAGTGCAGGAGTAAGCAATCAAACACCAAATACAATTGACGGACACGACAGAGGCTCCAAGTATACATAAGTAGTCTCTATCATCCAAGGCCTGAACTAGTGCCCGATACAGACCTCAGCATCGGATGATTCATTGCTGGCTGGGCATTCCCCGGGCTGTTGAACATCACATTTGAAGGTACAGAAGATGATGCTTGTAAAGATGTTATGGGCATCCTCTGCCCCATTGGAAACATAGACTGCTGCGGCCTAAACTGCATGTGGGGATGAACTGATTGGTTAGGGTTGCCACCATAACCAAGAACACTTGGCTGTGAAGATGAGGCTGACATTACTTCTTGTCGATTATCACCCATGTTGTTAACCATGGAAGGAGCAACACTTGGCATGTTAATTTGTGAAGGCACACCAGCAGTCCCAAATCGAGCCAATACCACTCGGGCCCGATCTGCAGCTAACCTCTGCCTAGTTTTCTCAACTTGTTCACACTCTCTCATTAGCAAGGTTTCCACTTCTGCAAACTGTTTCAACTTCAACTCCAATCTCTTCAGCTGTGACCATAAATAAATTTTAGTAAAGTGGTCACAGAAAGTTCAGATTCCCAAGGACATGTATTCGCAGAAATACAATGATATATATGGCTTTGGATACAACCAAATGATATTAGTTTCAAGATTTCATCATAAATCACCACAAAATTAGCAGAATCATTAAGAATGTCATCCAAAATTGTGAAAAACCTCTTACGAAATTTCATAAAAGTCTTATCTTTCAAGGAATGGTGCAGTTACTTTCTAAACATGGATGGTCCAGCAGTAATTTGCCCAATCTAGGAAGGTAAAGAAAGTTTCCAGAAAAATTTGAAGACCACAAGAATTAGGAAAAAAATTATACCTGATTATTTATTATATTTGCAGAAAGCCTCTGAATTTCCCGCTCTTCATGATCTGAAAATAGTTTCGCCTTTGTTGCTGCAGCAGAAAGACCAGCTTTGGCAGCCCCTTTAACTTTATCTGCAGGTAATGGAGAAACCTCCACCCCATTTTGACACCATGAACCATGGGCCAAGTTCTCTTCTGAAATTTAACCCAAAAAAATTCAACAAATAATGGAGACAGAGAAATGAAGAACTATAGGACTTGGGAAAAACTAATGTTCCTGTACCTTTTTGCTGAATTGAATTTGCATGATCTCCATGAAAGCCACCTTCCCTACTATGTACACCTTCTGCATTCATTCTACAAAGGAGAAACGGAATCCTTACATCTTTGTCCAGAATTAACTCATGAATGCAGCATATATACAGAAATTTCAACAAAGAAGGTGAAGAATTTCCAATCAGTCAGAACAAGAAAAGTTTTCTCTAATCTTCGCATAACTCTTACCAGTGGAAAAGAAGTAACGGTATGTTCATTATATAAAGAAATGATGACATTGCCGTAACTAGAACATGAAATAGATTTGGTAGGCTTTAATTCCTAAGAAGCCTACGCAAAAATTTCCAGTAAATCATTTTGAATAGAAAAAATGGAGACCTTTAAAATTGTCATGGCAAAAATGAAAGAAAACTCACTCACCTGTTGCTATGTCCCGATCCTTCCATCTGTTCAGACAGTGCTGCCAAGGCTGCATGGGCACAAGCTGCAGCAACTCTGGGTCCAACAGCAGAGGCCAAAAAAGCAACCTAGAAATTTAACAAGTTAGATCCACAAAACTCAAGCAAGCGAACATATTAAAATAGGCCCCCTTTATCATAGAAATCCAATAATACAAAGAAATTCTCAATGTTCATAGGGTTGAAGAGAAAAAACCAAAACAGAATAGATGGAAGATGAATCTTTTTCTTCTGCTTTTGTCAATTTACTTAGTTTTGGTTTTTAAGAATAATTTGTTGGGTCAAGTTTTATCATCTATTAAATCATAAAAAGATGCTGTATGAGCAGAACATACTATATCCTTAATGTTTCAGTTAAATCTCCAATAACAATCAATTTCTTCTAAGATGAAAAACCTCACAATTACTAGTAAAATCATAACTTTACACTGCAATTCAAAAACAACAGGCCTTTTATTTATTTGTATGGTAAGGTTAAAATAAACCACTGTTTAGCATTTCCAAAACCATTTTGGAACCATAGCTCAAGACCAAAATGGAATAAATGTTTTATAGTCAGCAGTACATTAACTTGGAAGATCCCCAAAATCATCTAAAATTTAAACATCAAAGATGGAAATGTCTATGATCACATACCAAGGCCATAACTGGATTCCCACAATTAGCAAATGGAAGTTGACCTTCCAAATCAGCTTCTTGAAGGCATGATCCTATGAAAATAGAGAGATTCAGAAATGCTGTTACATAAATATTGTTATCATGATCAATTGAAAGAATAGAGATAGTAACAATTTGAGAATTACCAGGTAGATCACCATTTAAAGTTGAATGTAATCTTCCACGTTCAGCTCTACTTGATGGATCAGATGGCTTGGACAAGTTGGGAACCTCAATACTTTCTAGTAGGCCATCCTCCATGGGTAAACGGACAAAATGCAGGATGCACTGTGCTTTTGACTTGGTGCCAACGTGCTCTGCAATTTCATTCCAATTATCATTGTAAATTTCTATACCCTCAAGCAGCAAAAATGTTTCTTGATCGCTCCAAGTTTCTCCATCTATATCACCATAATCTTTTGTAGCATCCATCCTAATAAAATCTAGGCTTGAATGACCAGTAACAAATCTCCCCTCGTGGAAACAATCAGAGCATAGAAGTGCATCAACCTGTTAAACACAAAGCTGACTAGTAAACAGTGAAACCAAAAGTAGTAGTTAACATCAGAATTTATGTTAAACCAAGCTTTTCAAAGGATTCTTCAACAAAAAAGCTATATAACTCAGCCTTCTTAAGTAATTGTGTATGCTCTTAAACTACTTTAACCATAATAAAGTTACACCAGCCATCAGCATGCCTTAGTGTGTGATGCAAAGTATTTAGGAATGAAAATAATATTACACTATAACTTTTTCTTCCACCAATTTAATAACACATTATATTAAAAAATCACTTCGCTAAACCACAGTTTATTTCCCCAGCAATAAATCTGCACCCTTAAGAAGACCTCTAAAGTACAAGACTTAGAGATGATCTCACTGTTCATGACAACACCAAGACATCATGGTAATAATATTTCAGGAAAAGTAACTGAAGCACTAAAGCATGGTATCAATGCCACATCAGTCCCCAGAACAGTGTTTCCACAAACAAGCTTCCAAAACAATATATGGATTACATTCAAGAAAGTCAAGAAGACCTTTCATATAAGATTAAAACTATAGGGTCACAGGAAGTAAGTTGACAACTCTTAAGCCCAAACTACTGTTTTCTAAATCACTCTGCGAAAAGGATAGGGAGAGATCCATACCATTAAACAAAACTATATTTAGATATTAAGCAATGCTATTTAAGAAACTTAGTTTTAAATCCTTCATGAATGATTGCAAATTTTTGAAGCAAAACATTACAGCAATTCAAATAGCTTTCCGCAGTTTCACTAGTTTAGAACAAAGTATCATTCACATGTGGATAGCAAAACACTAGTGACATGCAAACAGAATAGACAACACCATAGGGTAGAGAGAGCAAGTAGACTACCTCCTTCTGTGACTGAAAATACACAACTGGAATTGGCTGAAAACAGTAACTGCAATTATTTTCAGATAAACGTTCTCGAATTCTGTTGTCCAAGTCCAAGAAATCATCATCACGACATGATGATGACGAATATACTTCAGCTGCCTTGACTCTACACTTAGGCTTGTCGAATTTGATCAAACTGTCAATGGACTTTAAAGTGGCTGATGGCACATGAACCTCACCACTAGAATCCTCCCTCAAATAGAACCCAGCATTCCAAGGCTCAGGACTTGGTGCAGCAGCACAGTAATTAATGATCCCCCAGTGATTAAGGAACCGAAAAATTCGATTTAGATCTTCATTGTTGACACCTTCTATCAAATCCTGGCAATCAGAAATCACAAGCCTCTTCTCTGGATTTTCCATGTACTTAGCAACAATATAGTTCCTACATTCCATGTATTTCTCTGGCGTATGTTCCGATGATTTTCCAGAGAAAAAATGTGGCACCACTTGTCTCTCCAGTCGATTTATCGCAGCAGGAGAAAACCAATCTGCTCATGGAAGGACCCACAAACAGTCAAAAGCAATAATAATTACAAATTCACTTAAACAACAAATACATGTGCATATCCCAAAAAAGAATGTGCAAGCAGTAAATTTTGGTGCCAGTCAAATGACAACAAGTATGCAACACTAAAGTCTGATCTTACATCATTAGCCTAAACAGCATACGAAATTTTATGCTTAACTTTGTTCAGACGCTGGATTCTTGGACCTCACAAAGGAGAAACTGGACTTCAAAGTCAGAGGTGGGCGTGAAAAAGACAAAGGCTCTCCACTAAACACTCTTCGAGTAACATAAAGGTTAAAAGATATGACTCCCAAGCACTTTCTTCGGTGGACAAATATCTCCATCTTGGCCACGGTAGAAATACATAAAACTATAGCTGGATGTGAAATAGACAAAAAAGACTCCCCTAAACGATCCTTAAGTAACATACAGGTTAAAATGATCCAAAATACAACCTCCAACTTTCTTCAGCTGAAAAATATCTCCATCTTGGCCGTGCTAGAAATACATACAACTAAATAAATTTTCAGTGTTAAAATTCAGCAATTAGTCACTACACTTCACAGCAAACTAAACTTGATAATTCACTTAGCAGAAACGGTAAAACTGCCGCAATTAGTTCTATCCTGAAAAAAATTAAATCAATGCCCTAAGTACGCTCTTACTTCTTAACCAACCCAATTTGTTACCTTCACCCTTCCGCTATGAAAAACTTTTGGGAACCGAAAGTTTATCCATGCTTATACACCAACAACATACGAATGAACTTTTCACAATCAAAATTGTTATTTTATTACAAAAATAAAGGGTAAACCTTAGGGGCATTTACAAATATGAAGATGGAATTGGAACCTGAATGCATAGGGAGAACGTGAACTCTATTCCCAAACCTCTTTACAACCCCCTTTCCTTCCATAAGTTGCGGAGGAGTAATCACACACGACGCCACATTCCCGCCATCACCCCTCTCCGGATCCAACACCGCGCAATCGGCAGGCACAGCCGACAAAGCCTGCAGCTGCCCATACGAAATATTCTCCAACACCATCACCGAACTCCTCCCACTACTCTCCCCGGCCAAATTTGCCCTCTCAATCGCCACAACGTTCATCACAGACGCGTGTGGCCGGTTCACAGCTAGCCGAACCACAGGAGGAAACTCGCAGATGCGCGTGCCACCATCGATCAAGACCTCGTTCTCGGGATCTTGTGCCGTCGAGGCGTGTTGTAAGTCGTCGCAGCTGTCCATATTACCGTTATGACTATTAACGTGATTTTCTGTCTCGTTGTTGTTGTTGTTGTTGTTGTTGGTGTCTTGTTCTTCGTCTTCGTCGTCCATGTCGTCCTCTTCGTGCTTGGGTTTTCTCAGCTCGCGCTTTCGCCTCTTCCATTTTCGACTATCTGGAACTAAAAACAAAACAATAAGTAAAAATGTAAAATTGAGAGAGAGGGGGAGTGAAGAGTGAGGGATTTAGGCATAATTAAGGATATAAATTAAGATTAATATTGTTATATATATCACCTGAATGTAAGGAAGGTGAAGCTGGCATTGAGAGAAATTGTGTAATGTGGGGTCTGTGATTGGTGGGAAAAAAAGATCAAAATCAAATCCAGACAGAGAATAGGGCTCGCCCGCTCGCTTGGCTTCCTCGCTCTCTTCTGCTTTAGCCTTTTGCCGTGTTGATTTGCGTCGTGGGAAGAGAAAATATTATCATTATTTTTTTTTCTTACGGATAAGGAAATGGAATTTTGAAGAGGCAGAGTGAGGTCCACGCGCTAGAGGGGCCGTGTTGGTGGATGAATGTTTGTGAATTTTATAGCTTACTTGTGGAAATAGATTATACATTTAATAATAAATGTATTTTTAAAATATGGTAATGTATTTTACTATATCATATAGTAAAAATATTCATGGTAAATAGTAATAAAGTTTCGTGCTGAAAAATTAAATTACCATCGATTTGGATGAAAATATGAAACAATTTAAACGTGCATAAAATTAATACATTTATAAATAACATCATATTTGAATCCTAAATTTTTTGTATTAAATTTAGATTACATTATTATTCAAATATTCCTTGTGATCAAAATTTTGCCGATATGGAAAATATTTATATACAGAAATTATGGTTATTAATGAAAATACCCAATTTTAACTCTGTAGCTAACCATCTAAATTCAATACAAAATTATCTCACCTTAAAAGATAACTTAAACCCACCCAAGGTTTTTTAAATGACAAGCTCTCAATTTTTAATTTTTAGAAAACCAAATTATTTATTTTCATTCAAGATTTTTTTAAATAATAAATTCTCATTTAAAATTTTTTTAAAAATTATGATTAAATTTAATAATTAATTAATAAAAAAATATTTTTATCTTGTTAGAGAAAAGATTTTAAAAATAATTAAAATAATTTTATAAAATAATATTAATATAACATTAAAATAATATTTTTAAATTACTATATTTTATTAAAATAATATTAATCACAATTTTGCAACAGAATTGTTTCATTTTAATAATAAAAAAAAATTTTAATTGAAAAAATGAAAATATTCTAAAATGAAACATATTTTACTAAAAACCCTGACGAAATGGGAAAATTACGAGGTTAAAATAGTAACCTGGCTTGTATAATTCGGGTTCGGGTGAAAAATAGTGGTTCTTCTTTTAATTCACTCTGAAAAGAAGTAAATTAGACTGAAGCAGCCTGAGTCAGTCTTTCTCCCTCTGCTCTGGGTTTCATAGGGAGACCCGACTGACCCGTTACCACAACCGATTCATGTTCTCAGTGAACAACGGTCTCTGTAAAATGAGTAAGAGGCCAAAAACCGCACCACTTCCGCCGTCGACTCCACCCAACCCACAAACTCTCCACCGCTTAAAATCTCCCAAATGGGCCCCACTCAATCTCAGCCAGACCGAGCTCTCCTTACCCCTCACGTTCCCCACCGGCCAAACGTTCCGTTGGAAACAGACGGCTCCTCTCCAGTATACGGGAACCCTCGGGCCCCACCTCATGTCCCTCAAACACCACGAAGACGGCGATGTTTATTACAACATCCACCACTCCCCGTCCGAGCCTGCCGCCAAAACGGCTCTCCTCGATTTTCTCAACGCGCATATTTCCCTCGCCGAGCTTTGGGGGACTTTTTTGTCATCCGATTCTCGTTTTGCTGAGCTGGCGAAGTACTTAGCAGGTGCCCGGGTTTTGAGGCAGGACCCGGTTGAGTGTTTGGTTCAGTTTCTGTGTTCGTCTAATAATAATATTGGGAGGATTACGAAAATGGTGGACTTTGTGTCGGGTTTAGGGACGTATTTGGGTGAAGTTGAGGGCTTTGCGTTCCATGAGTTTCCATCTTTGGAAAGATTAGCCATGGTTACGGAGGTTGAGCTCAGAGAGGCTGGTTTTGGTTACAGGTTAATTCTTCTTTTTCTTATAAGATTCTTTATTTTCGTTGTTGCTACTTCTCATCTAGATTATACTATGACAATTCTAAAATAGTTCAAAAATAAAAGTACAATTAAAATTCTCAGTTTTATCTCGATTAATTTTCTTCTTTTCAGAAAAGAATTTGATAATTTTGTTTATGCGTTAAAAGAAAATAAGAAGGTAGAAAACGGATTTGATGTTATTTTAGGCTTTTATTCGAAATCTGCTTTTCAATTCTTTTCAATCAAACATGTTTTAGGGAAAACTATTGTTGACTTGGAGTTTTTGACTGGGATAAGCACACAATATTGACGAATGCGTTTTATTGATGATGAATTTTGGGCAGGGCCAAATACATCACTGGTACAGTAGATGCTTTGCAATCAAAACCAGGGGGTGGTGCAGAGTGGCTTAAGTCTCTTCGTAAATTGAAACTTGAAGAGGCAATTGATGCTCTCTGTACTTTGCCTGGAGTTGGTCCTAAGGTGGCAGCATGCATAGCTCTCTTCTCTCTTGATCAACATCACGCCATTCCTGTTGATACTCACGTCTGGCAGGTATGCTCTGCAAGTTCAACATCTTGGTCATATATATCATATGTTATAGTTGAGATGGTGATTCTTGTTAACCTAAGGTGACATTATGCAAGAATAATTTGCTCTGCATGTATCTAATTTATATTTTCATATGATTTCATGAAGTTCTGATGTCCGAGTATTCTTCTGTTTTGGGTTTGAGCTAGATTGCTACAAGAGACCTTCTCCCTGAGCTTGTGGGTTCTCGCCCCACACCTAAGCTATGTTGCCGTGTGGCAGAGGCATTTGTTAGCAAATATGGGAAATATGCAGGGTGGGCTCAGACACTACTTTTTATTGCTGAACTACCTTCACAGAAAGCCATCCTACCATCAAATTTGTGTACAACCAAAGAGAAAAAATCTGCTAAGAGAAAGGGTAGAGAAGCATGTGAGGGTAGCTAAAGCTATAATTAACATTATAGAAACCTTATTTCTGGACACCCAGTGTTTGAGTTTAATTCCCACCCAAGATTCTTAGTTGTTACAGTTCTTCAAGATTGGTGGATTTGCACTGCTGATTGCCAAGGCTGCACCAAACTGCTTGGTTCTTCTGTGTTGCTTTGAAGACGTGCACAAGCCTTCTAGGTATCTTGGGTTTGCTTCATGTGTGCTCTAGTATTCTTCAATTTATCACTTTTCTTATTACTTTCTGCATCTACAATTATGTAGGTTCGATTCTTTTAATCTACAACATAGATTGTTTTAAGAGTACACACTCAAATTTTTCCCTATAAAATTGAATGTAATGTTTTTTCCACGAAATTGTAACTGTGTTTTTTCTCTGTGTGGTAATAGAAATCATATTCTTGCCAGAGATAGGAATGCACATTTGGTGATGTTCTTTTGTACTTTTTGTATTACTCATTTTATTAAATTATTTATATTTATCAGACTCAGAATTCAAAATTTGGCCATTTTCATTGAGTGAGAACTCCTGTTTTATTGATACTGATGTATATAACAACTTTTTTTTATTCATCATAAAAAGGTTATGGCTCAAAACTCAACTAGTAATTAAAAATGAATACTCATTTATGCAATCCAAGTAATTCTTAATATACATTATCATTGTAATTGAGGTTGATGCATTTTGATATTGATTTGTGACGTCTTTACTTGTATGATACAGAAGTTACAGGCAAATTTAAATGCTTATTCATCCTGCATATAATCGGTGTAGAACTCCTTATTACTATGTGTATTCTGCATCAACCATGTGAGCTTGGGGAATGCCTGGACATGGTTCTGCACCAAAATATTGATTTGAATAGGGAACAGAATATCTCCAGTTGCTAGACAACCTGACAGGTCACAAAATTTAAAAAAAAAAATCATCATGAAATAAAAACACTTTGTGTACTTCATTTTTTACCATTAACATCAGTATAAATGCATGAAATACATATTCTTGAGTTCTGCAGGCATAGGACATGTATGAGTAGAAGGTGTTCGTGCATTAGGTAAGTTTTGAGCTGGGAAAATATAATTATAACTAACAAATCTGCCTTGAATGTGATAATGAGGAATTAAACTACAGTATTTGATTCCCCTTTATCAAAGGTTCCCTTTTAATCTACCCCCTCTCATTTTTGCTAGTATTGTTACATCCAAAGGGAAGAAGTAATGGTTCTAAATGAAAATGATTATCATTGTCATTGTTAGTGTCACACGAAAAGAAAGTTACCTTTTCTATAGTGGCTCTTGAATTAGTTGAGTGACAGCTCCCCGTGGCACAACTTTCATGTTCACCCATAGGGTTTCCAAAGCTTGCGAATAAGATCTTTGAAATGTTCCTTCCCTGAGGACAACTAAGCTGAACTTCAGGGCTTTGCTGCTTCTTTATATTAGTGTCTCCTCTCTGGTTTTTTCTTACCCAGGAACTCACCAGGGGCAGATGTGAGTTGTTCACATGCCCACGCACTTTTCTGATTGCAATAGTGTCTATAGTAATTTCAAGAGGATTACCAATTTCTTCCTCCAGCAGAACAAGTTGGTTTTTGGTGGATGTAAGAAACGATCTGGGTACATGGTACCTGAAAATAGAGTCCCTGATAACATAAATTTCATATTATTGGAAAAATAACTGTGGAACTAGCTGACTTGATGGACTTGTGTAAATAGAAACTTGTTTTGTATTGTTTTATGAAATATTCAGATTTCACAAGTTATAGCACAGACTCTGCACATACTGACATTATATGCACTACATACCATGTCTGTGAAGGATTCCCTTTGGGGGTTTTGAGTGAGACCCAATATCTACCTATGCTTATGCCATTAACCCAAGCTTCACCCTTTCCCATGGAATTAAGATTTAATGCAACAGGATCGTCTCCTGCCGGTGTATCAAATACAGTCTGCGATCAGCATCAAAACAGAAGGTTAGTTAGAACAACATTTGCATTTTCCTCAAATTTCTTCTAAAAGGATTTAATAGAAATGGATCATCCATGTGCTTTGATAAGGTCTTCGACCGTAATTTGGACTATCTTCTTTTTGCACACTTGACACCAGGCATCAACTGAATCAGGTATCATGAAAATCAGTTTTGATACCTTATACCATGTGAGTTGATGACGAGTAGAATTTCTGAACCTTCTCCAGTGAACATTACTTGATCCATGGTTTTTATAAATTTGTAACTTTTCTCCTATTAGCCCAACCTTATAAAAAAAACCCCGAATGTAATGTAAGTAGAAGATCGAATAAATTGTCATTGTCTTCAAAGACATGAAAGATGTTAATAGATTGCGGCATATTTGGTAAGTTGTAGCTGAACATGCATAGTCTTGTTATTGAAGCCATGCTTAAAATTATGGTTCTATAAAGATTACTGAATTTGATGTGATTAAATGAAGCTAGGGCTAAACTATGGAGAAATGAGTGCATAATCTTCAGTTTATGAAATTGGCATATGGATTTGGTGGCTCCAGGGCCGTACCTGGTATCCCCAGTTATAGTTAGTGAAATGTTTGCCCTGAACTCTCACACTCCGCAATCCCGCCACCTTACGCTCAAGATATGCTCCTGAATCCTTTAGATAATATTTTAAATCACTTAAATGATGATTAGGCAAAGTTGTTCGCCTCTTACTACAGCAAATCTTTGCAGAAGAGAAGAAAATTGATAGAAAAAGTACCGGTAATCCAACTGTCACACTCAATAAGGCAATGTCATTCATCCCATAATTCAAATTGACTTTATTTTCCAGGGTAAAACTTGGAATGTCACGACTTCCATGTGCAGATCCTAATAGGCCACAAAGTGAATCCAGCAGCTAGATTTGTAAGATTTGAGAATTTTGTTTTCCAGAATTTCGAAAAGAGCTTATGTTATTTGCATATTTTCCATGTCAAAAACTTTCTGGAGAAATCTGTTGGAAGATGCATACCAGATATGATACGCAGTCTTAGAATCAATCGACCAGCTTGGAAATTCACTTAAATAAATTTCAGAAGAAAATGATTATGGTTACCGGAGTAAGGAGCTTACCTGTGAATTCTCCATTTACAAATGCAAGCAAAACATGGCCATGGGATTGCACATTTAATATGGATTGAGCATCAGATTGATTACTCTTAAACCTGCGATTACACAAGATATTGCAAACAGTTACGGATGTATGATATCATTTTAGTCAAATTTCCTCAACTTTTCTTCATATGAAGTACTTCAACTAAGATTACCTGAAAGTGTACCAGAGATAATCAGTTGTATCCTTCGTTGTGGTCATGTGTTCCAACAATGTTTTTGCTCGTAATGAAGTACTGTCAAAGTTGGGGATAGCTTCTCTGAACTCTTTCCATGTTTCCATTGAGTATAACTTCTGTCTGAGTTTCATTGATCTTTTATTGAATTGTGCACTTACCTGTTGAGATAGGTTGTATCTATTATTGTTGATCTTGACAGCAGTAAAGTTAGACGTACGAAAATGATATTAATAGTGCCAGAATTTTAGTCATGGAGATTTGAGCCTTGCCTTGGCTGTATTGAAGGCTACAGTTATACAATCTGGTAGGATGCTTATTGATTTTGGAGGCAGTTCATACGAGGAGTTCTGAAAAACAACGCTGCTATTTTTTCTGTTGTCATTATTTACTAGAAATGCAGCACATTTTCCTGAATTTCCTTTGAAGACATAGGCCTAAAAATGCAGACCCAGCTCATACAGTCATGGATTAGTCATACAAAATAAGTGATAATATTTTAGTCATTATAAAAATAATTACTAGACAAAAAAGAATCCCATGGAGTTCTCATTCAATGTTCTTACTTGTTGCAGTTGACCCAAAGGAAAACTTTCATATGCTCCAGTAAGTAAAGGCTTGGAGCATAACTTTATCACAGCATGTAATTCTTTCAGGTGACTCCATTTTGGTTCCCTGATCAATCCTGGAGTCATAAACTAACAATGTTAAAATGTTTGAATACAGTTAAATCATGCTATGAGATTAAATTTTAAAGGAACACACCATACTCATCAAGAGGAGCTTGATCATAGTAACTTGTCACCATAAATGAAGATGCTGTTCTTCCGAAATTGGTTCCTCCGTGATACTGCAAACAAAATTAATATTGATATATGCAAATTTTATGTTTGATTTTGTAAGAAAAGGATAGTATGAATTAATCTCAAGATTACCATACCATGTAATAGTTCACATAGCTTCCATTTTTGGCAATGAAAAGTGCAACATGAAATGCAATATCTTCTGCTGATCTCAGGTATGGTTCTGTGCCATATACTTGATAACTTCAAATAAAATGAAGCCATTAGACAGAAGCTGGATGTAAGGTTATATGCAAAGGTAACAGAAACATTAATTCTAATGCACAATATTGCTTAAGATGACAACAAAATTTCACTGTAAAAACATACAAACTTGTCCAGTTCTCTGTCCAAATTGCTGGTTTATTTGGTGAATTGGGTCCTTTCCATGTTTCTCCACATCTCATTCCATTACATGTGTTGATCTGTGAATTCCAGGATCATAATTCATCGAAAAGAAAAAAAGTATACATATCACTGTAAAGAGTAGCAGCAGTATTTACAGCCGGAGACTAACCACAGGATCAGGAGCATCATCTTGCTTACACATCACCCAGGGCGCGCCAGTTTGAAGGCCTACCGCCATTTCGGCAGCCCAACGAACATACAGCGGTCCTTTCTCATGGTAAGCTGATTCTACTATGCCATATTCATTTTCAATCTACATGCATAAATACACCTTCAGCTAGGTGATGAAACGGGCATATATACAAAAATATTTCTAAGTTTTTGCACTGAATTAACTAAACCTGTGATAGTATAATTGGTCCTCCTTGTGAAAAAAACAAATTCTCGGATTTCATCAAGTTTACCATCTTTGTTACAAATCTCTGCATGTGATTCTGCCATTAACAAAGTGAGGTCAATGGAGATAGAATAACTACTGAGAATAATACTCGGTAGTATTAAATATTGATCTGTTCTACCATGAATGGCTCATTGTATGATCTGAAGACAATGCCTGGAACATCATGCAACCAAAATGGTAGTCCCCTACAAATTAAAGCTCTAAAATATCAACATTTATACTTTATTTTGACAATAACAACCCTTCGGCTCCTCGTGTAAAAGTAAATGCATACAATCAAGGGATGTTTTACCCGTAAGTCCATTCGCTCTCAATGAAGGGACCAATTCTTAAGCAAGAATATAGGCCTTGGGATTGGATTTCTTTAATGAAACTTACAATATCCCTTCTTCCACTGAATTCATACTGCCATCAATTAATCTTAAATTAAAAGCAGAATAAATGTGTGTTTGAGAACTGTATAGAGATATCTCTATATATATATTGTTTACCTGGCCTTGTTGGGGTTCATGGATGTTCCAAAATACATAGGTTTGTATAACGTCTATTCCTCCTTCTTTGGCTTTAGCTATCAAAGATGGCCACATCTGATCACACAATTTTTATGTCATTATAATCCCATTTTACAGGAAACAGTTTTAGTAATAAAATTATAATGTCAATATGTGTAGAACAATGATATGAACTTTGAAATAAATGCTCATTTGTTTCGTACATAATTTATTATTTTCAGCCATAAAAGTTCTAGGAAGATGAGTTCAATTTCCTTGCTTTCAAGGCATATTTCTGCGGTGATTGCTTGCTTCCTACTGGTTTTCCTTTTTCACCTTGTGATTTGAATAATTTTTTTATGTGATTGGTGAAAATATAAAATTGGTAAATTGAATTTTTAATAAAGTTCTTTCTTTCTAATCTGATAACGTTACTTGCCCACCCAAATTTATTGCTTGCGGACATGGCATCAAATTCCCAAGGCAATATATTCTACACCTACCTAGAAATCAAATTCGAATGAATCTATAATTCTTACTAGTTTTCATCTTGCTAGGCTAGCTTAATGGATATTCTAAATAAACAGAAAACTGAGAACAAAAGAAGCTATCTAGGTTGACAAAGACGAGCAGAAGCGCAGCATTGATACCTGAGGAGTGCTGCGAGGATAGTGAATAGAGCCCGAGAAAAGAATTTGATGTTGGCCATTTATGATTAAGGATCTTCCATCATATGTTACGTTCCGTCCTTCTCCTTCTCCTTCTCCTTCTCCATTGCTGCTGAGGCCATTTGCTACTGCCTGCATTAATACAAACCACCAACACAACACTAGTAACAATTGCACCATCCCCATGTCACTGTTCCTGTTTCAGTTTCAAAGCTTGATAAGCTTCTAATTCTGATCATGAAAAGAAATGAAAATGTAGATACAGTTGGAGTGGTACTTATAATTGCAGAGAGATAGGGACATAAAACTGATGCCTGTTTTTCTTTACTTGCTGGATACTTAAATAATAACTGTACAACTGACGCCCGTACATGGAATAATATTTATATATCATGGTTTATACGCCACGTAGTGTTGAAAGACTGCCGATAAATATTTCTATTACACACCCAGCAACATAAATTGCTTGTCGAATCCTAAAATTGAAAGCAAAGTTTTTTTTTGTTTTTAAGTCTTTCTCATGTGCATTCTACATCAACCAACAAAGCTTTATGAATTCCAGGACAAGGGTCCCCATGAAACTTCCAGCTTCCAATGGGTACAGAACATTTACTCTTCCAAAGACAAGCCTGGAAAATTTGTTACAAAGATTAATTAGGAATTCATCTTCTCTTCATGTTTTGGCAACCGGAAAAATTGTTATAAAAATAAATTAGGATTTCATCTTCTCTTCAAGTTTTGGCAAATAAATGGCGGAGAAAGGTCACCTTCTCTACAATGGCTTTAGAATTAGATGAATGACAGCTTCCAATGGCGTAATTTTCGCAATCACCATAAGGGTTTCCAAAGCTAGCAAATAGAATCTTGGAAATTTTCCTTCCCGGAGAGCAACGAAGCTGAACTTTTGGCCCCCGTCCCTGTTGCTTCTTGTGCTGCGGTAGACTTTGGTTTTTGCCCCTCCAGGAAACCACCGGTGGCGGATGAGAATCGGAGACATGACTGCATATTTTTGAGACTGATATAGTGTCTACTGATATCCCAAGAGGGTAACCATTTTGTTCTTCCAGCAGCACTAATAGATTACCAGTAGGTTTGAGAAAGGATCGAGGTACATTATACCTGACAAAAATGTGAAGTTAAAACAAAATCGAAAGGCAAATTAATTTCAAACACGGTTTTTACTACCAAGTTTGTGAAGGACTGCCTTTTGGGGTAAGGAAAGAAACCCAATATCGACCAATACTTCGTCCATTAACCCAAGCTTCACCCTTCCCCATGGACACAAGATTTAGTGCAACAGGGTCATTTCCTGGAGGTGCATCGAACACTGTCTGCAAATAATCAGCACACCAATGTGGGTTCGTTTGGAGCAGTATCTCTGAATATCAAAGCGAAATTCGTAAAATCAGAAGCTTCCGTACCTTGTACCATGTTAGTGGCTGATGAGTAGAGCTTCCATACCTACTCCACTCAACTTGTCTTGATCCAAAATCTGTGTAAACTTGTAGTTTCTCGCCTAACAGGCCAACCTTCAGAAAAAAAAAATTCAGAATCTATATTTAATTTATGATTAAACTGTCAACAGTTTTCAAATGTTCTTTGAGATAACAGAAAAGTTGTATATGAAATGTTATATGCAGTTAACAGGAGACAATATATAACCTGATAACCCCATGAATAATTGCTGAAATCTTTGAATTCATGTTCATCTTGAATGCTCACGCTACGTAAACCAGCAACCCTTCTCTCAAGATATGCTCCTGAGTCCTTTTTACCAGGAGTAAAATAGTTTTATCAAATTATGATCACAGGAAACATTAAAATCAAGGAATAAAAGAGATGAACTTGGCGATGGAATCAGCTGTGTTGAGAAGTACCGGCAATCCAACCATTGCACTAAGGAAGGAGACATAGTTTGTTCCATTAGAAAAAGGAACTGTTTTCTCCAGAGTGAAACTTCCATTTCTGTGACTTCCATGTGCAGAGCCTAAAAAAAATTTTAGATGTTAAAGATAAGATCAAAACATAATTATGCGTATCATTGTTGCCGGAGAAGTAGCTGTGGTTCATCCGCTATGGATCAAAAGCTTCATTTTAAAGTACATGTAAGAGCTTATACCGACAAATGCTCCATTTATAAATGCAAGCAAAACATGTCCGAGTGAGGTGACCTTCAGCAATGTTTGGGCCTTGGAGGATTCATGCTTAAATCTACATATAAATGTACACAGTTACAGTAAGATAAATAACTTTCAAGTTTTCTCAACATAAAGTCTTGGAGTTGGTTTACCTGAAATTGTACCAAAGATAATCAGACACATCCTTGGTTATATTCATTTGCTCCAGCAACGTGCTTGCTCTGAAGGACGTTTCATCATAAGTGGGGATAACTTCTTTATATTCTTCCCATTTTTCAATTGAGTATAACTTCTGGCTTGGTTTCATTGATCTCGTACCATATTGAGTGCTCACCTGTTGAAGATGAGCAAACTGATCATGTATGATACTTGTCATGGAAACACTTGAGTTTTGTACCGGTAGATTACCTTCGCAGTGTTGAAGGCTACAGTCTTGCAATCCGGTAAGATGCTGATTGACAGTGGAGGTAATTCATAAGACAGATTTCGAAAATGGACTGTGGCATTCTGTCTTTTATCTTTGTTCACTAGAAAGGCAGCACAATCTGAACTTCTTTCGAATACATGGGCCTGTGACCAAGCATATTATTTTCATCAGATATATTACTCAAAGTTAAAAACTAAAAAGTACTTGTGGATCCCTTGACAATGTTCTTACTTGCTGTTCTTCTCCCATATTCATGGTAACATTGGCTCCAGAAATCAGAGGCTTTAAGCATAGCTTTATTGCAGCATGTAATTCCTTAAGGTGACCCCATTTTGGTTGCCTAATCAGACCTGCATTCATCAAGTTGACATATTCAGATTGTTTTTGGGATTTTTATAATGTGAATAGAGACAAAAATGAATGACAGTTACCATACTCATCTAGAGGAGCTTGATCATAATAACCAGTCAGTACATATGCAGAGGCTGCTCTTTCAAAATTTGTTCCTCCATGATACTACAATATAACAAAATCTGAAGTTTTTGTATCATCTTTGATACATTAAAAGAGATTATTCACATGTCATACCATGTAATAATTCACGTAGCTTCCTTTCATCTTGGCAACAAAAAGCGCAACATGAAATGCTATGTCTTCAGCTGACCTTATGTTCGCTTCTTCACCATATACTTGATAGCTTCATAAACCCATAAATCTCATCAAATCTCCTCACTATACAAAAAGAGTCATATTCTCTTTTATGTGATTACATGAAAGTTAACGGGAAAATGATAATAACAGTTATAGAAATATGAAGACTGTGTTTAAAGCATACAAACTAGTCCAGTTCTCTGTCCATATTGCTGGCTTATTTGGTGAATTGGGTCCTGCAAAAGTTTCACCACACCGTCTTCCATTACATGTGTTGATCTGCAAAAGTAATCCAAAGAATGCTAGAATTACCTTATATATATAACATCGATTTTCTTTTGAATGATTCAATCTAATCAAGAATATTCTAAATAAGCAGATGTAACAGTTGAGAGAAGCTAGCTGGAAACCACTCAATTTGTTGAATCTATCCAAGTAATATTTTCCCAGAAGGAGACTTACCACAGGGTCAGGAGCATCATCTTGCTTACACATCACCCATGGAACGCCCGTTTGAAGATCCACTGCCATTTTTGCAGCCCAGCGGACATAAGGGGGCCCTTTCTCGTGAAAAGCTGCTTCTACCATTCCATACTCGTTTTCGATCTATACATTTACGACTTTTAGAATATGAAAGTTCTGTAGCAGATAACAGAATCAAGCTTACGTGATGAAACCAAAACCTGCGATAGTATAATTGGCCCTCCTTGTGAAGCATATAGCCTCTCCGCTTTCATCATGTTCACTATAATTTTTGCGTATCTTTGCATATGAAACTGCCATGAACAAATTAACTAGCGTATTCTTAATAATTTCCAATGAGCCATCAAATGCTTCTGATACAGCAATGATTTGTATTATAAATAACGCCAATACCTTGAATGGCTCGTTATCTGATCTAAAGACAATGCCTGGAACATCATGCAACCAAAATGGAAGGCCTCTGCACCATCATTGCAGATTAGTCTATCAAGCTCTTTACAAACACAGAATTTTTTTACTTTCTATATCGAAAGGTTTATAAACTGTGCTTCTTGGAAAGAGTTTAGTGAGAGAATTACCCATAGCCCCATTCACCCTCAATGAAGGGTCCAATCCTAAGGCACACATATAAGCCTTGTGCTTGAACTTCCTTGATGAACTTCACTAAATCACGCCTTCCACTGAAATCAAACTGCGACTCAAAATGAATCAACATAAAAGCATTTTGCATTTTTTCATACAAATTTTTAATGTATTATAAGAAAGACCTTTGATATTAAACAGTCCCTTGTAATGGAAGCTGTCAAGTTTTTTGTAAGCTAGGGTGATCACCTGGCCTGGTCGGGGCTCATGGAGGTTCCAAAACACAAGGGTCTGTATCACATCTAGTCCTCCTTCTTTTGCCTTAGCTATTAAAGATGGCCACATCTGGAAACAGACATCAAAGCTATTTGTCCAAGTCAAGAGTGCTATATAAAATCTTCCAGGCAAGTCAGTTGATTACCAATGAAACAAACTGTCCTTTTAAAGTGCTTAGTATGACCATTTTTTAGCATAAGCTTATTCATAAGAACCCAAAATACAAGTAATAGAGATCAAAGCAAATGTGACGGATGAACTGAGGTGTTAATCAGGAAATCTTGTTTTCTTGCGTGAGGCCACTGCGATGAAAAAAATGTGGCAGTGTTTGGTAAGAAAATGACAAGTGGTACAACTAATTCCTCATTGAAAAATTTTGTCAAATGGTTTGGTAATGACTGATCATTCAACTGATCATATTTCAATTACCATGAAAGAAAGATGTATACCAAGGACAGAACTAAGAAAAGAGAAATGAAATATAGCAGACCTCTGGAGTACTACGAGGATAGTGAATGGAGCCCGAGAAGAGAATTTTATGATGCCCGTCAATGATCAAAGATCTTCCATCATAGGTTACGTTGCCGCCATGACAGCCACCGGTTGCCATCAACAACAACAGGGCAAACAAACACCACAACTTCACCATTCCTGTCAGTGAGTAAAGCTTCAATATACAGAACTGTATCTATATATCACCTGCAGCTTCTCTGCTTCTAAGTATGGAAAATGAAATATCAATCACTCTCCCATATTGTCTTTCTCTGATGAAAGTTTCAACTCAACTGGGTTCTGTATCTGCAAAGTGATTGAAAAGCAAGAATATATGTATATATGTATAGATAACATGAAAAAGGACAGTGGATAAAAATCATATCACAAATTTATAGCACTTGTCAAAAGTGTACAAGTGAAAAAAAGGAAGAGAATCTGATAACAACATATTTCATGGAATTGTTTTAGTGATGGGATTAAGGTTTCTGGCTGACCAACTTTGAATTGCATGAAATTAGGTAGACTAATTCAAGGAGGATGATCATCAACAAAAGGCCAAAATAAATTAAAAAAATAAAATAAAATGGAAAGACTCAGACTGATCAAAAGCAATTTACTTGTCAAATTTTGAATTTCCTAAACTGAAAAGAATGAATCATTTATGTCCTCAATTGACTAGTTCATATGTTTCAAATTAAACGCCTCAAAAATAAGTTCCACCATGAAAGCTCAAAAGAAGTCAACTTTGCTTATAGTCAACCAAACTATAAAAACAAAATAATAACTCACATATAAGAAGCAAGGTTTTCTCAGGTATACTAAATGTGTAGAATTCAAATTAGGTAAGTAATTTAAAATTTTAAAAACTATAAAATGAATACTCTTCTGATTTAATTACTACTAAGCGAAAAAAAAAAAAAAAATCAATTGCATATGTGATTGATGGAAGCTTTATACACTTATAAATGGGCTAGAAGACTATTTCTCCAGAGAGTTGCTGAAATGTCAAATTCTAACAATCAAATAATATTTATGTCTTTTCCTGAGATATTTATGGTAGAAATTATTTTTTTTTAACTTGTTAAAAGTAAATAATTAATTTTTTATCCTATTTTAAAAATTATTATGTTTATTAATATATATTAAAATATGTTATAATCTTAATAATTTGAAGCAAAAATTTTAGGCTCATAACTTATTATGTTTTTTTGGTATAATTATCAAATTTCAAAGAACCCCTTAAAATTTTCAAAAAAAAAAAACATTCTAACCTTTTTTCAAATTTCAAAACCCCCTAAAATTTTTTAAAATTATAATTTAACTCAAACATGTGCCATTTTATCCCAATATTATGATACAAATGTATTGGGAGTATAAATATTATTTTTTAAACTTAATAATGGTAAATAAATAATTGACCTATCTTGTTTTAAAAATTATTATATTCATTTGTATATTTTGAAAATATATTATAATTTTAATAGTTTGCAATAAAATATTATATCTAAAATTATTAATGGTATACTAAAAATTTAAAAATATAATAAAAACACCTCAAAATTTTTTAAACTTCAAAAAAAAAAAAACCCTTAAAATTGGAAATATACCCTAAAATGTTTTCAAATTTTAATAATCTTCTAAAACTTTTAGAAATTATAATTTAACTCAAACATATCATTATTTATCATTAACATTCTTATTTATATTTATACTAAAAAAAATTATTATTCTTAATTGTAATTAATATACATTAAAGTAATATATATTTAACAAAATTAGAAAAATAAAATATTATTTTATTTGAGAGCATTTTCGAGTGCTAACATATGTCTTTAGTAGATACGAACGATATATTATGCCTTAATTTAATAAACGTCATAGACTGAAAGATTTATCCATCCAAACGAAATACAGATCGAGTTTATGTTTTAAGAAAAATAAGGAGCAACCCTTTAGTTTTGAGAAATTATTATGACATAAAAATAAATAACTCAGCCCAACTCAGAGGCCCAACATAAAACGCCTGTTGCTGTACCATGAATGAAAAAAGTTAACTTAGCCTTAACCCCTGCTCCAAGCTTCGAATCAATTAAAAAGGGTCGTCGAGTCCCATACACATTCCTCCCACTCAGTTTCTTTTCTTCTTCACTTCAATTCCCCCAAGTCAATCTCAGATGTCGGTATGTTTTCGGAAACCCTAATTTTACTTTAGTATAAGAAGAGAATAATTCATGTATGTTGTTTTATTGTTAAAATTTTGTATTATGTATCCATGTGCAGATCTTCGAGTACAATGGTAGCGCCCTAGTGGCTATGGTGGGCAAGAATTGCTTCGCCATTGCCAGCGATCGCCGACTCGGAGTTCAGCTCCAAACAATTGCTACTGATTTTCAGCGAATTTTTAAAATTCATGATCGGCTTTTTATAGGCCTTTCGGGACTCGCCACCGACGCACAAACTCTGTATGATAATATAATATTCTTCCAATTGTTGTTGTTGTTGTTGTTGTTGTTGTTGTTATTTTAAGGAATATATGATTGAGTGTATTGGTTTTGGCTTTGGCTTTGATTTGATTTAAAGATATCAACGGCTGGTGTTCCGTCATAAATTGTATCAGCTGCGAGAAGAAAGGGACATGAAGCCCGAAACATTTGCTAGCCTTGTTTCTGCTCTGCTTTATGAGAAAAGGTTTGTGTAATATAAACTTTGTAGTTTTTATTGTATTTGTTATTATTTTGTGTTAGTGTTTGGATTAATGTGAAATGGTTGCTTTGAAATAAATTGATTTCGGTGTATGCACAATTTAGGTATAGAAATGCAGCTTTGGATTTGAGGAAAAGCCTAGAGTAGTATCTTTACTATAGATTGGCTTTGAACTTACGTTTGTTTTGAGTTCAGGGGATTTCTGATCATCAAAAGAGAAAGTGCAACTTTGTGGGTTGCATTTTGTAACTCAAGAAAATTCGTGTATTGGGTATTGTTATCATTAAATTGTAGAGATAGCAAACTTTCAATGCAATGGGTTTGAACATACATAGCTGACTCTGTCTGTTTATGTATCTGTTATAGTTCCATTAATGTATTTTAAATGTACGGAAAAAAATTTCTGCTAATCTTTTTTACGTGTCAAGCATAAATTTATTTCTTATTAGTGTAACATCATAAACAACACAGTGAACTTACCTTGTATAGATGAGAATTCTTGACTGAATTCAAAATATGTTGAAACTTAGGAAATTCTACCATGCCTTGCTAGATCAGTGGGTGAAATTTTAAAGCTTTGGAACCAGATGCTTTATCCTTTTTCTTATAAAATGGTGTCTTATCGTTTTCTGAAAATCAGCATAAGTGTGTTTAAGTGCTTTGACATGAGCTGGCCCTCCTTGTGAGAAGCATACCAGGGAATTATTTGATGTCTTTTGGTCCATTTCTGATATCCTGGCTGCAAATTAAGATGGTTTTTGTTTTTTGATATCGACAGTGAAATGGCTTTTATTAATATGGTATAGGCAGCATGAGTACCTTGACTTTGATATAGAATTACTTAATGTGCAATTTTATTTATAGAAGTGTAAAAAGGAATTGTTACTGTTAACTTATTCAGGTTTGGTCCATACTTTTGCCAACCTGTAATTGCTGGATTGGGGGATGAAGACAAGCCCTTTATCTGCACAATGGACTCAATTGGAGCCAAGTATGTTAATTAAATTATTTTTCTATGTTTTCTTTTATCATAGAAATGCTGAGTTTTCTTGACTGCTTCAAGTGTTTCTATTTCTTTTATGGTTTTCTTTCTAAAGGGAAATGAAAAAATATCAAGTCTTATGTTCAATGAAAATGTCTCTTATAAACTTATATGTGAATTTTGGGCTTGGGACAAATATGAGCTAGGTTGACTACATTATTATGTTGTTAGTTGGATTTTGACATAACTAAACTTTATATTTATGGATTCTTAATCTCCAAAAGTATTGCTTCATGTAAAATATCATTGGAGCATTCTCTATCTAAACCAATAAGAAGTTCAATTTAGAATATTAACAGAATATCAATGAATCAATATAAAAGATTTAATGTTGCACTGGCACTATTTCTCTTTTTCTCTTTTATGCATTCCCTCTCATTGCAGGGAGCTTGCTAAAGATTTTGTTGTTGCTGGCACTGCTTCAGAATCCCTTTATGGTGCATGTGAGGCAATGTTCAAGCCTGACATGGTTAGTAACTTTTCATACCCTTTCTTCTCATTTTGGATTGTGTTTCCTCTGTATTATCCATTACGATGCATGAGAAAGGAATCTGTGGATCCATTATAATATGGATGCACTGTCTATGTCTGTGTCCACATTTATCAATTTTAAACGGGTAACTTCAATAAACACAATTGTTTTATCAGCAATAAAGATGGTGAATGAAAAGTTATGTATAATCAGTTATTGAGGTCCTAACTTTTTGTATTTTTATTCCTATCTTGAAAATGTTTCAAGAGTCACTAGCTATTGATAATATCATAATAAAGTGGAGAACTGAGAAGACAGGACAAAGTTTTGAATTTAAAGTTGAAAACTTATAGTCCTTATTCAGAATTGACAATTTTGGAGTGGTGGATTTTGATGTTGAAGTGGATTAGAAATAAGGGTTAGAGATGAGGCTATGCATAAAGTTTGAGTAATTTGATAAGTCTGTTATTGGCTAAGAGGATAATACTTACATAATTGGTTTACATGGTACTATAAAATCTATGTACTCTGAATTAATGATGTTTAATTTTACTTAAAACTTAGTAAGTTGGAAAAGAGATTAAATTATGGACTAATGTTTTTGAAGTGTTCTGCTTATCATTCTGAATGTACTGTGGTTAGTGCAGTGCCTCTCCACGTTGAATGCTCTCCTTTGTATTGAACATTTTGTCTTATACAATGAATGTTCTGCTAACACTTTGGTTAACTCTTACTCAGGAACCAGAGGAGTTGTTTGAGACTGTATCTCAAGCTTTATTAGCATCCGTTGATCGTGACTGTCTGAGTGGTTGGGGAGGCCATGTCTACATTATGTAAGCTTTTTCAGATGCCTTTTAATTATCCTTAGTATTACCCTTTTTCTTCCAGAGAGAATGTGTCCTAGTTGATTGTGATAATCTTCAAAATTGAGCTAGGTCCTAAAAAAGATTCTCCTGGTTCATATTGAACCTGGCTTCAATCAGCTTGTTATAAGGCTCTGTTGGGGCTACTGTGAGATTTTGAAAATGTTGGATCTTTTAAATAGAAAAACATCTCCCGCCACAGAGTCTTGATCGAATATATTCTAATATTGTGCATTAGTGTAGTAGACATTTATTTTGTCAATTTTAACTTGTCATGCTCATAATGCAGAACACCAACTGAAGTAAAGGAAACAATCTTGAAGGGGAGGATGGATTGATCTGCTTTGATAATGCTGAAGTCAACCGTTTGTGTTCTATCCCCAGTTTTTCTTTATGGAAAACCTGAGACTACAGATGAACTTGAACCAACCTCTTAGTTTAAGGCTGTTATTCATAGAACTCGAACTGTTGTACTCATAACAAATTTTCAAATCTAGATTCCCATGATCAAGATCACGAATCTCCATGATGCATTTATTTGGAAGAATGTGAATTTTCTAAATGCTCGTCGGCTTGTTACTCCTAAATTACTTTGAATTGTTGAATTTACTCAAGTTATTGGTTGTGTGTAATGTCGATGAGTGGGCATTTAAACTGATATATTATCTAACTTGAGGAGGCAATCTGAGCCGTAGATCTGGTTCAAAACTTTTGATAGACAGTTAACACAAGTGGGTCTTTCATTGTGTCTCTTTGTAAAACAAACCTCCAGGCATCCTGTCGGTTTCTTTACTCCATATCTTCAAGACCAGCAACGGTAATGGCCCTAACTACTTTGACAAGATGGTGTAAATGTCTTGTTGCTCTTCAAAAGAGTGTCTCTCTCACGCGCGTACTCTGAAATGATATATTTATTATAATCCAATACATACTGTCTTCTACCTTTGATCCGTGGATGCACCATACTTTTCCTTTCATGTTGCAGGACGTCCGGTGAGACAGAAAGCACAATCAGCATCGTACAAAAGCCTCCTCCTTGCTTTCAACTTCCTTGGCATTGCTTAAATCTGTGAAGTGATTTGATGGGTAACGTAATCACCTCATTTTTATCTGGATTTGCCAAAGTCCTTGGAGATGTCTTTGGCAACCCACTTGATTTTCTTGCCGGAAAGTCTTGCAGGTAATTTATTAAAGCCCGTCTAGGATAGTTGGAGGGGAAGTCTTTTACTTTTATTTATTTTTTTGTTAATGGACTTTGATTTCACTGGCATAGTTCAGTTCAATTTGTGGGTCAACATGGGATTTCATCTGCTACATCGAAAACTTTTGCCTTGCCAATCTACTAAAATTGGCCATAGTGCTGGCTTTATCCTACTTGGGTGAGTTACACTCACTTGCAAATTCATAATTTTTAACTGTTTCATGACTTTGTTTTTGTTTCTAAAATGTGCAGTTCTCTTGTTCTTTTATCTTTTATACAAGCTTGGAATCTGTTGGTGCATTGGTCATAGCCTCTGCAAAATGGCATGGGCATGCTTGGTCACCTGGTTCTCTTTCTGGGAGTACTGCCTCACATTCTTATGTGTCAAGCTCATAAAATTCAAGAGAAAAACCCAACACCGCAGAAGAAACATTGTTGAAATAAGCCAAACGGATACTAGCGATGGTGAAAGTTTTTCATCAGAAGATACAGCTACAAGTACTTCTTCATCTCGGCGAGGGATAGATTATAGAGAAGCCCACCTAAAGAAGAGTTTGCGGCCAAGAAGCTATCGTGTACAAGTTGGGATTAGTAGAAGAAGAGATGCAATACCACAAAATCATAGAAGAAACCCCTTGAAGAAGCATCACAGCCATGGTAGCCAAGTTGATGATCATATCATCAGGGTGACTCACACATCAAGGTTTGTTAAGAAAGGCAGAAGCATTAGGAGAGGAGTTTGTCGGAGTCGAAAATGGTGAATAATGTCACAAGAACTTGCCTTATTCACATCATGTTAATGTATTTGGTTGTAAATATGTCTGTGTGAAACCCAGTATTCAGAAGAAATCGTTGCCCCTGATGAATAAGAAAAACCAGACAGCCCGCACACATGTATGGCGGGCTGCGGCCTGCGTGCCAGACCATTCACATTTCACGCAGCCGCACTTCGCTTTCTGTACAAGAAAACGCCTGCTCCAACAGAGCCCAAAAGTAATCCCACCGCCAATTAAACTAATTATCTGCGCCGCCACGCAGCCTCGGACATTGTTTCAACCAAACCATGAGAAACTCATGTTGGGAGCACGCTCGGCTTCGGCTTCGGCTTCGGCTTCTTTCCTGAAAACGACGACAAAATTAAAAAAAAAATAAGAGAGCGGGCATGCACCTTGGCTTTTTGGGGGCTGAATTGACGGTTGATATGGGGAAGCAGAAACGACATGTAGGACCCAGCAAATGGGAATGGGTTAGGTTTGATTTCTAGATTCATTGAATTATTATTATTATTATTTTCTTTTTTTTTGTGAAGCTTTTCACACTATTATCATAATCAGCCGTAATTGAAGGAGAAATTTGTTTAATGCAGAAATTAGTTAGATTAGTTGAGGCAGATTTTTTTCCAAAATAAAATTAATAATTAGTGAGAGGAAGAAGGCAGTACCCATTGTTTGAAAGAATATCCATTGGAAATTAGTCTGATTGTCTTTAGTCTTAATCTGTGAGTTGATTACTGTTTAATTCACAATTTAGCTCTGTTTCAATTTGACATAGATTAACTAAAGAGGTAAAAGACTAGAAGTCATGATAAAAAGGACCAAGTTGGAGATTAAAAAATTTATGCATTACTTAAAATGAGGCCAAACATATTTTTATTATTATTTTTAAAATTTATTTTATTAATTATTATTTTAAAGTATTTAAACATTAGTAAAGTATTATAATATTATTTTATAATTTTTTATTTTTTATTGAGAATATTTTAATAATTTCATCAAAAATAGAGAAAATTAAATTGTTAAAGACTAAAAAAAATTATTTTTTTAGTTAAAAAATTCTAAAAACAAAAAATAAACTTATAGAAATATTAAAATAATAACAAAATAATTTTTAAAATATTAAATTAAAATTTAATAAAAAATCATCAAAAAACGAATCAAATAATCAAAGAAATCACCTGATTCAAGAGATCATCAAAATCAACGATGAACAAAAATAATGGGTTTTGTTTAAAATGACCGTTTTCAATCACCATTGATGATTTGGTCATCTCACATAAAATAAGACAATCAGTTATTTCACATAAAAGAAGCCGTGAAATCTAATTGTCTTATGAATCATAAGTGTTGTTTTTTATTTTAAATTTTTATATATTTTAATATTTTTAAAAGTTATTTTATTAATTATTAATATAATTTTTTAATATTTAATCATAACAAATAAAATAATTAATTTAATCATTAAATTAATTAAGAAAAGTGTGACAGAATTGGTTTTAAAATATTTTATAAATGATATTTAAATTTTAAATACTTGAATAATTATTCCTTAACACAATCATATATGTTTAATGTGAAAAAGAAAGTCTTGTCGGTGTCGACCAAGTGGCTTTATGGCTTGTCCATGTTCAGTGTATTTCAAATCTACTCAATGTTATAAAAATCAGACCTCAATTTAAAATCTAAAAGTACGGAATTTTAGAGTAAAAGTGATGATGTCGATCCACTAATTTACCATATCAATTAATTATGTAAATCTGTAATCCATTTGGTCACGATGTTGACTGCCTAATTAATTTTTGGTCAACTTTTTACACTTTTTTTTTTTTCCTTCCATTTAGTTTAATTTCAACATGCCCCACCTAAATTATCCCAACCAAATCAAATTTCAATATTCGCCATTTTTATAATTGACACCTCATCCTCCCGTACAAATCCCACTAAATAAAAGGCTTTAATTCCACGTCAGCATGTTCTGATTTCCACGCTTATCATCATGAATAATAATGAGAGAAAAATAGTGGGAGTGGAAATAGTGAAAAAGAGTTTCCTGGCGGTTTCCAGGGAGTTTCTTCGTAAATTCCTTATCTTTATCTTAACCCACCTACAACCATTGAATATTTCGCCAACATTCAAACTTCAACTATTTATATTTTGATTTATTTCCACGCAAAAAAGGGCCTAATTTTGGAAAAATTAAAAAAAAAAATCTCTAAAATTAATTAGTTTCTAATTACAATTCTCACGATCACAATCCAGCTCAACTGCACGTGAAGGATGACGTGTTCTCCTTATCCACCGTTGAACTAACTTAAAAACAATTAAATAATAAGCCGATAATAAAATATTTTCGGAAAAGCCAAAACGAACCCCGCCGACCCCAAAGTAATCCCGGGGTTAGTTTTTCGTCGGTCCCGCACGCCCGTCCAAAACAATTTGCGTAAGCAATGACAAAATAAACTTAATGTGGCTCTCGACACGCACCAACATTTACTTCACCTCTTGACACGTGTCCGGCTGCTGTCATTTACCTTCCCCAATAAAACCCCAAGCAAGTCTATCGCCCACGTGGATTCCAGAATTAACTTCCTTCCCTTCCCGCCACGTGTCCCTATCTTCATCTATAAATTCAGGACTCTCCCTTACGTTTTAAGTTTCAGGCGCCGTCATAGTATTTGGAGTGTTGTGTTGGAGTTTAGACTAGAGCGGGTTTAGATAGGGAAATAGTGGTGAGCTGCCACAGAAAGAGGAAGGGCAAAATAGTCAGAAGACAAAATGTCGACTGAGTTACAACTTCCTCCTGGTTTCAGATTTCATCCGACGGATGAGGAGCTCGTGAAGCACTATTTGTGCCGGAAAAGTTTATCGCAGCCAATAGGCGTTCCGATCATCGCGGAAATCGATCTTTACAAATATGACCCTTGGGACCTCCCAGGTATTATTAATTTGATAACCTTAAGATCATGGATTTAATTTTAGTTTTACATATATGATTATTAAATAATTTCTGTGGTTTTTATATATAGATTTAGCCTTATACGGAGAAAAGGAGTGGTACTTTTTTTCGCCGAGGGACCGGAAGTACCCGAACGGTTCAAGGCCTAACCGAGCAGCGGGAAGCGGGTACTGGAAGGCGACTGGAGCCGATAAGCCGATTGGACAGCCTAAACCCTTGGGAATTAAGAAGGCTTTGGTATTTTACGCAGGGAAAGCTCCCAGAGGGGAGAAAACCAACTGGATTATGCACGAATATCGATTAGCCGACGTGGATCGGACGGCTCGTAAGAAGAACAGCTTAAGGGTATTTTTCTGGCCCACGCGTATCATTACTAAAATGTTTAATCTGTTAAAACAAATTAATTAAACATTATGCTGACTCAAATTGGGACCCACGCGTAAATTTTTAACGGCTGTGATGCGGTTGGGTCCAGCGGATAGTTACATTTGAGAAATGAGATATGCCTAATTTAGATGTTCAACGTCATCACTTCATGTATTTGGTCACGATTTTGACATAAGAATCATCATTGATGTGATGAATAAATTTAACGGTTGTGATTTTATTTTGCCAGCTGGATGATTGGGTCCTCTGTCGCATATACAACAAGAAAGGAAACAAGGAGAAGCAGCAAAATCAAGCAGTCAACCTCAAAATGAATTCACCGGTGACGGAGGAGGATAAGAAACCGGATATAGTGTCAGACGGCGTGAACAAATCAGCACTTCCTCCGAATCCGAAGATGACAGCAACTGGAACAGTTAACGATTACGTGTACTTTGACACGTCGGATTCAGTGCCGAAGTTACACACGGACTCGAGCTGTTCGGAGCGAGTGGTGTCGCCGGAATTCACATGCGAGGTGGAGAGCGAACCGAAAATACAACCTTGGGACAACAGTAACCTTGGGTTTCAATATAATTACCTAGATGCCACTACAGACTTGAGCTTCAATTCTCAGTTTCAAAGCAGTAATCAGCTGTCGCCGTTGCAGGACATGTTCATGTACCTTCCAAAGCCTTTTTAAATTGGGACCGGGTAGGTTTGGTGACGTGGGGCTCAGATTTGATAGAATTGGTAGCGTAGAAGCCTTTGTACGGTCACACGAGACGAAAGTCCATGAGTGTGCCTGTGCGGGTGCAGGGTCGAGTAGCTGGTTGGAAGGTAGTCATTGGAAATACAGTTTATGTAGTTTTAGGGCCATTGGATCGCGGTGATTGGATATTTATGCATTACAGCCATTAGCATGTGTATACTGTATATCCATTGTGTATGTAAAATAACGAAAATATCTATGGGTTTCTCAAAAGTACTAATATTTTGTAATTGGTTATAGATTCCTTTTTCTGTTATGTGGTGTGCTGGCCTAACGGATGATGTTGGGCCACAAGGCCCAACTATAGTTGCCTAGAACGATTCTTTAACCCAATAGAAGCCCATTTATTGGACATGTCAAGTGTCTGCGAAGGAACAAGATAGACATGTATGGACTCTTAATGGTCCAACCAATGGCCCACGAAATGATGGCAGTCCTCTGTGTCTGTACTCTGGTAATGAATGAGAAGAGCGCCTAAACTTTCATGCATTTAAGGTCATAAAAAATTATGTTTAATTTTGATTCTTAAATTAGTCCCAAATTGTACTGGCAGTAAATGTCGTATTTCCTCTCCCCATGTGCTTCATATCAACAAATTCCTGTAATCCATCAATACCCCAATTGAATTTTTGGTGGTCACGGACAATTTAATTGCATTTTGACCTGTCCAAATATTACATGTTACATGTTACAGAATTCCCATATTTTATTATTAACACATCATTGTAGTTTATGTCATGGTAAATATTTATTTTATATAATATCAATAATTCTATCAAAAAAAAAGGGAGAAAATAATTCGTACTTGATATGTATTCATTGGTAAATAAATATTTACTGGTCTTTAAAGAGCCTAAAATTGTTGGTTTTATATGCGTGTGTGTATATGTATGTATGTATGTATGTAGGTAGTTTGTATGTACATATATGTGTATACGTGTATATACATTGGTGCATATGTAGTTGTGTTTGTGTGTATGTGTATATGTACATATGTACATATGTGTGAGTAAATACAAATGTGTGTATATAGTGATGATCACCAAAATTTTTATTAGAGGGATTTAATTAAGACATATAAATTTTTAATTAAGTTTACATATCTTGATAACAAAAAATAAATATTAAACATTATTATGTTTTTATTCGAGAGATTAAAAAAATTAGTTTTATTATTACAATATAATGAAATATAATGAACGAAGCTTGAACCACTATTTATTCCATGAAATCAAAAGCTTTTATTAAAATTAAAAATTTGTATTTATATAATAAAAAAAGTTAATATTTTGCAATGAAAAAAAGTCTACTTCATCTTCTTTTGTTAGTGAAATTGGTATTTGTTTTTTTATTGAAATATAAGATTAAAATTTGAATTTAATTTTATAAAAATAACCTTAATTTAAAGGCTTTTATAGAAAAATTAATAGGTTTATAAATTAAAAAACTAAAAGGGTAATTAAAAAAACAATTTAGGAGGGCCCATGGCCCACTTGGCCCCTACTAAAATTGTATCTGTATGTACTTGTGTATGTATGTATATACAATATTTAAGACCGTTTTATAATTTTATTAAAAATAAATTCATATTTTATAATGAAATAAAACCATTTTCATTAACAATAATAAATAAAAAAGAGGGCAACGAGACCTTTCAAACTTTAAAAGAAATGAGAAATTATCATTTCGTCAAAGTTCGAGTGAAAGATAATTATTCAATCTAAATCAAATATGCATTTCATAAAATTGTCTCTATTTGTTAAGGATGTACTTGGACATGTATCTATGGGTAACAAGTTGTTGTCATCGGTGAGAATCTTACTTTTGAGTACCCCATATTTTTTAAAATTATTTAGGGTTTTCACTTCTTAGTTTACTCTTTTTTTTCTTCGAACCAAAAGTTAAATCCACGATTACAATTTAAGGAGACTAAGAACTTGACATCTTTATTAAAGGAACCATAATTGGTGAAAGAGTTATCTCCCACATTGGCAAATAACTAAACCTATTTTTAATTCGATCTGACCTGAATGTTTGAATTCAGTAACCAATTTTAAAATATCATTGGATTTAGTAAAATTGAAGATGATGGTCTTGTTCCCCCCTTTAAGTAAAAAGTGTTGCAAGTTAGGTTTGAAAGGAGCTTTTTGTTGCTTACAATATACAATCAAACTTTAACACCCTTCTCAATCAAGTTTCTGTTTATCTGGATCCAACCACTCCCTGAGAAAAAAGTGTGAAGTTTCTTTATAGACTAAGAAAATGTTAGGAGGCACATGGGAGGATATAGAGATCCAAGAAACATTTTGTGGGGCAACTAACAATGTCAGAATTTATATATTATAATATATGAATTGATTTTGTGACATTTGTATTATTATTTTATATATAGATTAAATCTCATACAATAGATCAAACATCCTCCAATAAATCCAAGATTTTTAAATGCTTGTGTGAGATTTATTTAAAATGAAAACCAAGGTGGTACCCACCATTCAACCAACCACATTCATGCATGTGTTATGTTTATTATCCATTCAATTAATATATTAATTTAGATTTTTTAAATTAATTAATTTATTTTTAAACTAAACATTAACAACCATTAATCACCTCCCTAATTGTGTGATATTTGTATTTAATCACATAATTATATGATCCTAAATTTAGGAAGTATTTAAATCAGGGTAGATTGGTAATTTCCTATTGTCTAGGTTCACTGACAGTTAAGAAAATAATAAAAACAAGAAATCTGCATAAGAAAATGGAAATAAGTTTTGATTTTAAAATATAAATTTAGCAAAATAAGTAAATCCCGAAAATAGTCAGCCAATTGGAATCAATTTCTTCACCAAGCGCATCCCTTTTAGCCGTACCCAATAGTAAAATTCCACGTAAAAAATATAAAATATAAAATTATTATATATAAAAAAAATGGTAAAACATATAATGAAAAGGAAACAAAACGGAAAGGAAGAAAGAAAAGAAACGAAGCGAAAAGACTGAGACTCTCTCTCTCTCTCTCTTTCTCTCTCTCTCTCTCTCTCACTGTCAGTCTGTCCTGCTCTTCATTGACGACGTCGAGCTCTTGTTTGGTTTTGTTTCTCAATTCAGTTATTTGAAGGTGTTTTTAATTGTTAAGGATTTTAATTTTGTTTCTAGTTAATGAAAAGCACATGTGTTTTGAGGTGGACTCGGTGATCTGATCTCCGTACGGCTTTCATTTTGTTTTCATGTTGAAAGACAGTCACATTTTCATTATTATTTAAATTGATAGTACAGTTCAATTCAACACTGTTATTATTATTTTTATTTCTATTTAATTACGATATTCGAGTGTTTGAAGATCTAATTGTTCCGGGGAAAGTTTGGTTTTTGATCTTAATATGATTAGTTGATCTTGTTGTAATTGCTGCTAGGGAGTTGGATTTTAGTTATTGGAAGTTCAAAGCGACGGACGATGATAGGATTGTGATGTTTTTTGGGCCGAGAAACCGGGATTTGGGATAGCTGTACCATAAGGGGGAGTTCTGGACATTTGCACTGTCGGTTAGTTTTCTGTTTCGTTATATTTCTCATTTATAACTCATATGGTGTCTTATCTTCGCAAAAAATTCCATCTTTCTGGTTTTTTTTTTTTTTTTTGGTTTTCTCTTAGGAAAGATTCCTCATTTTGGTTTGTTACTCCTTTGATTTTATTTGTTTATTTGTTATTTTAGGCTACCTGTAAAGGTGGACTAACACATTGAAATTTTGAAGGAAGTGAAATTATGTTTGTTGGAGATTTGGTTTTCTAAGTGTTGCTTTGTAGATATACTGTTGAACTGGTTCGTGTAATTGATTTGTACTTTTTAGTGCGTGATAATTGTTTACAGGGTCGCAGGTTTTATTTATTTATTTTGTCATCTTTTTGTAGATGCTATGTCAGGTTGGTTTACCAGAGTGGTCATGTTACTCTGTTGTGTTTTTGAGAAATTAAGTTTTTTAATTGGTATGTAGTTGATGAGATTATTGAAGTATGGAAATAGAAAAGGTTGGTTAGCTTGGTTTTTGGTTTTGCTGCACAATTTCCTGAGAACATTCATTTTTGCTCTTGTTTTCAAGATTATTTTGTTACTTTTATTGTCAATTGGGATTGATTTAATAATATCGATTAGTAACTTTGATTTGCAGGCAGCCAAGGAGATTGTGAAGTTGTGCATTGGTGCATATGTCAAAGTCTCCCTCACCTGAACCACAAGAGCATAGATTTCCATCTGCCTCTCAACCTAGGTTAGTTTTGTTGTTGCTTTCAGATATATATATATATATATTATATCTTACAATAAGACTTTTTTTAATGCCTTCAGAATAAAGTGTCATGAATATATATGGAAACTGTTAACTTTTTTCAAATGAGTGAATAAAAACCCATTTGAAAAGAAATGATCAGCTACTGATTTGGAAAGTTATTGTCATCTTCTCTGTTGAACCAGTAACCAGAATAAATTTTGTACATTTCTTTTTTAAATTCTGGTTGATATTGGACTGTCATTCATTCTGTTGCCCAGATGCTAAGTAGTACGATTAATTTGCTGGTTACATCCAGGGCATCAAATGGAACAGAAGGAATGGATGATCCAGACAGTATGTTGTCTATGGTTGCTCAAATTATTGAGCAACTACATGCCAATATGTCTTCACCACAAGAGAAAGAACTTATTACTGCACGTATACTTGGTATTGCAAGATCAAGGAAGGAGGCCAGAACACTTATCGGGTCTCATGCCCAAGCAATGCCTTTGTTCATATCCATTCTCAGGATTGGTACCCCTGTGGCAAAAGTGAATGTTGCTGCAACTCTTAGTGTTCTGTGCAAAGATGAAGACTTACGATTAAAGGTGCTTCTAGGTGGGTGCATTCCACCATTGCTCTCACTGTTGAAGTCAGAATCAACTGAAGCTAGGAAGGCAGCGGCAGAGGCAATATATGAGGTCTCCTCTGGTGGACTTTCAGATGATCATGTTGGTATGAAAATATTTATTACAGAAGATGTGGTTCCTTCCTTATGGGATCAGCTTGATCCAAAGAACCAGCAGGATAAAGTGGTACAGGGGTTTGTTACTGGGGCTTTGAGGAACCTTTGTGGTGACATGAATGGGTACTGGAGGGCCACGCTTGATGCTGGAGGGTTAGATATTATCGTGGGTCTTCTATCTTCTGATAGTGCTGCTGCTCAGTCCAATGCAGCTTCTCTATTGGCTCGTCTAATGTTGGCTTTCAGTGATAGTACCCCCAAAGTTATAGACTCTGGAGCTGTCAAATCTTTGCTACAGCTTGTGGGTCAGAATAATGATATTTCTGTTCGTGCTAGCGCTGCTGATGCATTGGAGGCACTTTCATCAAAGTCAATCAAAGCTAAGAAATCTGTTGTCGATGCTGGAGGTGTTCCCATTTTGATTGGGGCCATTGTTGCTCCTTCTAAAGAGTGTATGCAAGGGGAGTGTGGCCAGGCGCTGCAGGGACATGCGACGCAAGCTTTAGCTAATATTTGTGGGGGCATGTCTGCTTTTATAATGTATCTTGGTGAACTATCTCAATCTCCTCGCCTAGCTGCTCCAGTTGCTGATATAGTTGGAGCACTTGCCTATGCTCTGATGGTCTTCAGTCAAAATTCTACAGTTGATGAGGAAAATTTTGATGCAATACAGATAGAGAATATATTAGTGAAGCTTCTGAAGCCTCGTGATAATGAACTATTTCAAGAGCGTGTTCTTGAGGCTATGGCCAGCTTATATGGAAACATCTACCTCTCAAGATGCCTCAGTCATGCGGAAGCAAAAAAGGTGCTTATAGGACTCATAACAATGGCTGCTGCTGATGTGCAGGAGTATCTGATAGTGTCTTTAACCAGGTTATGCTGTGATGGAGTAGGCATCTGGGAGGCTGTTGGCAAGAGAGAAGGAGTTCAGTTGCTGATGTCGTTGCTGGGCTTATCAAGTGAGCAGCATCAAGAGTATGCTGTTCAGTTGTTATCAATCTTGACTGATCAGGTTGATGACAGCAAGTGGGCTATCACTGCTGCTGGCGGTATTCCTCCACTGGTGCAGTTATTAGAGACTGGATCTCAGAAGGCGAAGGAGGTTGCAGCTTATGTTCTGTATAATTTGTGCTGTCACAGTGAAGATATTCGTGCTTGTGTTGAAAGTGCTGGAGCCGTTCCAGCTTTCTTATGGCTCCTTAAAAGTGGTGGAATGAAAGGGCAGGCAGCCTCAGCCATGGCACTTACAAAGCTGGTCCGGACAGCTGATTCTGCCACCATTAATCAGTTGCTAGCTTTGCTCCTAGGAGACTCACCGGGTTCAAAGGCCCATATTATTAAAGTTTTGGGGCATGTACTTATGGTGGCATCAAAAAGTGTTCTTTTACAGAAGGGATCTGCAGCTAATAAAGGGCTGAGCTCTCTTGTCCAGGTGCTCAGTTCCTCCAATGAAGAAACCCAAGAAAATGCTGCTTCTATCCTAGCTGATTTATTCAGCACAAGACAAGATATTGGTGATAGTCTTGCAACTGATGAGATTGTGAAGCCATGTCTGAATCTTTTAACCAGTAATAATCAAGTCATTGCTACACAGTCAGCTCGAGCATTGGCTGCTCTATCCCGTCCAACCAAGACTAAAACAACAAACAAGATGTCTTATATTACCGAAGGGGATGTCAACTCTCTTATTAAATTGGCTAAAGCTTCTTCCATAAATGCTGCTGAAACTGCTGTTGCTGCTTTGGCCAATCTTCTCTCGGATCCCCAGGTTGCAGCAGAATCCCTGGCTGAAGATGTTGTTTCTGCTTTGACAAGAGTGCTGGCAGAAGGAACTTCAGAAGGTAAGAAGAATGCATCACGGGCCTTACATCAGTTACTCAAGCATTTTCCAGTTGGTGATGTGCTCAAAGGGAATGCACAGTGTCGTTTTGCTGTTCATACAATTGTTGATTCTGTAAATGCAATGAATATGGATGGCACTGATGCTGCTGATGCTTTAGAAGTAATTTCAGTTTTGGCTAGGAAAAAACAGGATTCGAATATCTCATACCTGCCATGGGCTGCCCTTGTCGAGGCTCCTTCAAGCTTAAAACCTCTTGTGCGCTGTCTAGCGGAGGGGCCACCTTCATTGCAAGATAAGACTATAGAAATTCTGTCCAGGTTTTGCAGGGATCAACCAGTTGTACTAGGTGATCTGTTGGTTGCAAGATCAACATCCATTGTTGCTTTAGCTAATAGAATTGTGCACTCATCCAGTTTAGAAGTTAGAGTTGGGGGGACAGCCTTACTCATTTGTGCTGCAAAGGAGCACAAAGAACAGTCAATGGATGCACTTGATCTGTCAGGATATTTGGAATCCCTTATATATACTTTAGTAGATATGATGAAGCAGAGTTCGAGCTGTTCCTCTTTAGAAATTGAAGTCATTACTCCAAGAGGCTATGTGGAAAGAACTACATTGCAGAAAGGCGATGATTTTGATGTTTCTCAACCAGCCACTGTCTTGGTGGGTACTGTTGCCTTGTTGTTGCTATCAATAATTTCTTCCTATCATACAAAGAATAAACTCACTGTAGTGGAAGCTGGTGGGCTTGAGGTTCTCTCTGACAAGCTTGCAAATTTTGCTTCTAATCAACGGGTATGGCCTGATTTATCCTTTTAATTAGTTTGGGTTCTATGCCTTTATCTGTTTGGTTTGCTTATATTGCATTTACGGTATTATGCATGTATATGGTCTGAATTTTTTCCAAATTTGATTGGTAGCAAAAATTACACCTGTTGCTTTGCAGGCTGAATTTGAAGATACAGATGGTGTATGGATTAGTGCCATGCTCCTGGCCATCTTGTTTCAAGATGCTAATGTTGCTCTATCTCCTGCAACAATGAGCATCATACCCTCACTTGCTCTTTTGCTGAGATCAGATCAAGTAATTGATAGGTATTTTGCTGCCCAGGCAATGGCTAGTCTTATTTGTAGTGGAAGTGAGGGCATAAATCTTGCTATTGCAAATTCAGGTGCTGTTGCTGGCTTGATAGCTCTAATTGGCTATATAGAATCAGATATGTCAAACCTTGTAGATTTATCTGGAGAATTTTTATTGATAAAAACTCCTGATCAAGTTGTTTTGGAACAACTTTTTGAAATTGAGGATGTAAGAGTTGGCTCTATTGCACGAAAATCGATTCCTCTGTTGGTTGATCTCTTGAGACCCATACCTGATAGGCCGGGTGCCCCTCCAATTGCTGTCCAACTCTTGGCTCGCATTGCAGATGGAAGTGATACAAATAAATTAATCATGGCAGAAGCTGGAGCTCTGGATGCTCTAACAAGATACCTATCTTTGAGCCCTCAGCACTCAACAGAGGCTGCCATATCTGAACTATTAAGAATATTGTATAGCAATTCTGATCTTATCCGATATGAAGCATCCCTTAGTTCCTTGAATCAACTCATAGCTGTTCTGCGTTTGAGCTCAAGAAGTGCTAGACTAAGTGCTGCAAGGGCCCTCTGTGAACTTTTTGATGCAGATAATGTTAGAGACTCTGAATTAGCATGGCAGGCTGTTCAGCCATTGGTTGACATGCTTAATGCTGCATCAGAGTGTGAACAAGAAGTTGCTCTTGTTTCGTTGATCAAGTTGACATCGGGAAATCCCTCAAAAGCAGCTTGGTTGACTGATGTAGAAGGAAATCCACTTGAGAGTCTATATAAAATATTATCAACTGCTTCATCCTTAGAATTGAAGAGAAATGCTGCTGAACTTTGTTTCATTATGTTTGGTAATACAAAAATGAGAACATCTCCAATTGCTTCTGAATGCATGCAGTGCCTTGTATCACTTATGCAGTCTGACAAAAGTATAGCTGTGGAATCTGCAGTTTGTGCTTTTGAGAGATTATTGGATGATGAGCAACAGGTTGAGTTTGCAGCAGTTTATGATGTTGTGGATCTTCTTGTCAGCTTGGTATCTGGGGAAAACCATCGACTTGTTGAGGCCAGCATATGTGCCCTTATAAAATTAGGGAAAGACCGGACACCATGCAAATTGGACATGGTAAAAGCTGGCATAATTGATAACTGTCTTGAGCTACTTCCAGTTGCACCTAGTTCATTGTGCTCCTCCATTGCACAACTGTTCCGCATTTTAACAAATAGCAGCGCAATTGCTAAGAGTTCTGAGGCTGCAAAAATAGTAGAACCTCTTTTCATGGTTTTGCTTCGCCCAGATTTCAATCTGTGGGGACAGCATAGCGCCTTGCAGGCACTTGTGAATATTTTGGAAAAACCTCAAAGCCTCACAACTTTGAAGTTGACTCCGAGCCAAGTCATTGAGCCTTTGATTTCATTTTTGGAGTCTCCTTCTCAAGCCATCCAGCAGCTTGGCACAGAATTGTTAAGCCATCTACTTGCACAAGAACATTTCCAGCAGGACATCACCACAAAAAATGCTGTTGTTCCACTTGTGCAGCTTGCTGGGATTGGAATATTGAACCTGCAGCAAACAGCCGTAAAAGCATTAGAAAAGATCTCCACAAGCTGGCCAAAAGCAGTTGCTGATGCTGGAGGTATTTTTGAGCTTGCAAAGGTTATTATTCAAGATGATCCTCAACCTCCTCATGCATTGTGGGAATCAGCTTCTTTGGTACTCTCAAATGTTTTGCGTTGCAGTGCAAAGTACTATTTTAAAGTTCCAGTGGTGGTTCTGGTCAGAATGTTGCACTCAACAGTGGAGAGCACCATCACTGTGGCTCTTAATGCCTTGCTTGTTCACGAAAAGACTGATGCTTCAAGTGCTGAACAGATGGCTCAAGCTGGTGCCATAGATGCTTTGGTGGATATACTTAGATCTCATCAGTGTGAAGAAGCATCAGGAAGGTTACTTGAAGCATTGTTTAACAATGTGAGGATACGAGAGATGAAGGTTTCTAAGTATGCAATTGCACCGTTATCACAGTATTTGTTAGACCCCCAAACCAGATCAGAGTCAGGCAGGCTTCTTGCAGCTTTAGCCCTTGGAGACCTCTCTCAGCATGAAGGGCTTGCTAGAGCCAGTGATTCTGTGTCTGCATGTCGTGCACTGATAAGCTTGCTTGAGGATGAAACGACAGAAGAAATGAAAATGGTGGCAATTTGTGCATTACAGAATTTTGTAATGCACAGTAGAACTAATAGGAGAGCTGTTGCAGAAGCAGGTGGGATATTAGTTGTTCAAGAGCTACTATTGTCTCCAAATGCAGAAGTTGCTGGGCAAGCAGCATTGCTAATCAAATTTTTATTTTCCAATCACACACTCCAAGAATACGTATCGAATGAGCTTATCAGATCTTTGACAGGTAAGTTAAATCATGATGGTCAGGTTACCTTGTGTAATTTCATTCATACTATAAAGTTTCTGCATAAAATAAGATAAACAAAGTACATTATGTTTTGTATTTAAGGAAATTCAATGAGCAATATATGGTAAAACCACAATGTGATATCTTGCTGTTGGAACATGTAGTCATCTGCCAATATTCTACTGTCTTTTTGTTTTTGTCTAGTATGAAAACCTTTTTCTCTGGCTGTGATGATCACCAATTGTTTCTTAGCTCGCTTTCCCACTTAAACAATGATAGTTTCAATGCTTGTACAGCTGCACTGGAGAGAGAGTTGTGGTCTACAGCAACCATTAATGAAGAGGTATTAAGGACGTTACATGTGATATTTATGAACTTCCCTAAGCTTCATATTTCTGAAGCAGCCACCCTGTGCATCCCTCATTTGGTTGGAGCACTAAAGTCTGGAAGTGAGGCTGCACAAGAGTCTGTGTTGGACACCCTATGCTTGTTAAAACATTCTTGGTCAACCATGCCGATAGATATTGCAAAGTCTCAAGCCATGATTGCTTCTGAAGCCATTCCTATTTTGCAAATGCTGATGAAAACCTGCCCACCTAGTTTCCATGATAGAGCAGACAGCCTCCTACACTGCTTACCAGGGTGTTTGACTGTTACAATTAAGCGTGGTAACAATCTAAAGCAGACCATGGGAACCACTAATGCTTTTTGTCGATTGACAATAGGCAATAGTCCTCCAAGGCAAACCAAGGTAATAGTTCTATCAAGGAATTTAATAGAATGGGTTGCTCTATACAGATCTGCCACATTGTATATAATGTTCATATGATTGCATTATAAGTTTCCAACCTTTTTGGATGTCTCTGAAGTTCTATTACCTTTTTCTGCTTTCATTTGTTGACAGAAAGAACTCTACGTCTGTAATTCAATAATTTGCAAAAATTTATAGTCCATCATGATTTTGAAAGAGGGAACTTGAATCAAAAAAAAGTTTCAGGATTGTTTCCTTCAGAGATTCTGATTGTATCATCTTCCTTGTACTAACTTGGTACTTTGTTTTATTATTATTAGGTGGTCAACCACAGTACTTCTCCAGAATGGAAAGAAGGGTTCACATGGGCCTTTGATGTACCTCCGAAGGGACAAAAGCTCCACATTTTATGCAAAAGCAAAAATACTTTTGGGAAGGTAATTAGATATCCAAATTCTGCTTTAAGCACTTTCACTGCAATGGATAAAGCTTTTCTTTTGGTGGTTGCAATCATCAATCTGATGTTGGTTTCTTTACAGCTGAGAAATTCACTCATTGTACTGGAGCTAAAGAAAAACATTTGCATATGTTTGTCTTGATATGCTATATTGTCATCAGTACAGTTCAAATTGCATACGAAACATGTTAGATACGGTTACTAATTTGGAAAGTTGGGCTTTTTCAGACAACTCTTGGAAAAGTGACCATCCAAATTGACAAAGTTGTGACAGAAGGACTTTACAGCGGTTTGTTTAGCCTAAATCATGACAGCAACAAAGATGGTTCTTCCAGAACACTGGAGATTGAGATAATCTGGTCCAACAGGCTGTCAAATGATGGCATGTAAAAGGGTTACTTGTGTCCATATGAAGCTGAATGGAGAGGAGTTGAAGTCAGTCATTCAACTCAGATGGATGCCTATGATTGGTTTGCTTGTAAGTATATTTTATCTCGCAAAGGTCCAGTTTTGTAGTAAGCAAGATTAAGCTGTTTAAGATGTAAAGTATAAGGTGTTCATTAATTTATGGAGGCAAACAAAAGGAGTCAAAAGGGTGTCCCACGTTAGTGGCCACGAAAAATTGTTCAGTTCTTTGTACAGATGAGTTTTTTCGGTGTTAGCAACTTTAAAAAAAGTTGTAGGAAAAATATGGCAGTGAGAATATTCACATTGGACTTTTGGCACAAAGTGGTGCCTCTTTAGTGATGGAAATAGGCTGTATGTGTGCTTCTTTATTCAGCTACCCCAACAAGGTTTTTATGCAAAGTTGCATATAATCTAGATGCCTTTGTCTTTGGATTACGTTGCCCTAGTTTGTTTTAAATCTTCAAAATTATTTCTTTCCCTTGACAACTTTGTGGTCACATATGAAATGCAGCAAATATTTGTATTGTGAGCACAAGAGGTGGTAGGTTTTCAGGAGAATAATCTGGTGTGCATGGAAATGAAAAGTAAAACATATCGTTTCAAGCTCAAATTTTTGCGCTGAGGCATATCAAAGACATAAGTGGCACTCCATTTAGGATTGTATCTGAACATGCATATAAATGTACAATCTGAAACAAGAGCAGCAACAAGAGCAGATCTGGCTTGTGAAATGATAAGGGACATGTCCAAACTAGACAAAAATGTCCTACTTTGCAGCAGCAACTAGGGCAGATCTAGCTTGTGTAAAAGTAGAAATTAGAGATCCAAGCTGTAGCTTGTCATTGCATCCAAAACTCAGTCTGTACCTGTAATTGTATGGACTGTTAGTTAATGAAAATGCCATTGCATGTTCCAACTACCATCAGATTTCGATTTAATAGCAGTTGGGTAGAATATAATGTGAAATCTAACCATTTACAGTATATTACAAGGTGAAACAGTGGCTACTTTCAGACTCTAAATGAATTGTAAGGCATAGAACTTACTCAATGTCGGCCAAATCATTAATCAGCCGAACTCGGACATCTGATGGCATCTTAATCTTAAAAACAAACCTGTAAGAATAAATGCTGTGGAGATGAGATCATTGAATCAATCCATGAATGTACATATAAAGTTACTAATAGCTCTTACATTGTCACTTCTCTTACAATATCTACCAAAGCCAACCCTTTCCTTGTCTTCATTTCAGATATTCCTGAAATGTGAAAATTAAAAAATTAAGAATTTAACAAATTCAGCTACAGAATAGTAAATAACATCAAATGCATAATAAATAAACAGGAAGTAAAGAGTACGCTTGAAACTATCTGCAAAAGATTCATTCAGAAGCCAATAAGATATCTGCTCAATGTCAATTGGCAAAGGGTTTCCAGTGCACAGGTATACAGCTTCTTCTGTAATTTGCTGAGAAGCCATATGAGTTGACTGCATATATAAAAAAAAACAGATTAATAAAGTCATCTTGGATCCATTGATGAAGAGATGAAGAAACATGAGAATAGCAAAAGGTTTCCACCACCCTAATTAAAAGTAAAAAATCAGAACAATCAGCATCATCTTAAACAGTAACAAGTTTATTCTACAGAGCTAAATTTTGCCATCATGACAATAAATACAAGAACAAGCATTCTCCACAAAATTTAAACAAATGCAATTCTAATACTTTATTTTTTTACATGTACAGTTACAAACAAAACCAAATAAAGGATGCCTAATGGGTATTAGAAAAGATAATGTTCAGCATTATCTGCATTCTAGAAATGACAGTCACCATAGATCACAACCCTAATTCAAATCTGTAGCACACTTAAGTGTAACCACACAACTCCAGTGAGAGAATTATACCTGCAAAATGTTCAAGGCCTTTCTCATATCACCATTGCATAGCCGTACAAGTGCTGCTAAGCCACTCTCAGTTACGTCAAGCCTATCAGGATGAAGAAATAACCATTAAATTGAATTATTGCATATTTTTCTATTACACAGTCCAAATGACAACCTGCAACTATATAATGATGACTGGAGAATCAGTATTTTTCCTAAACACAGTACTTAAGCAAAACCAGTATAAGAAACACCACCATCTAGGTGAATTGATATCCTTCCTCTTTATTGAAATGATAAAGCACCTCATGAGTGCTCTTTCTCATTTATATGAGGTGAAGCCAAAAAGAACACTTAGTCTTCCCCTTGTCAAGTAATTCTTCTAAAATTTAAACCCAATTAAACTTTCAATTTGTGCATTAGTAATGGCTAGCAAACTGTTAGAAAGAAATAACCTTTCAAGCATTCTAGGAGCCAATACTGATTACCAAAAGAGCAATTATACAAGAAGATTGTCTTTTCTCCTCCACTGGAAATAAGTCTCGAACACAAGGAGGGATTTCTTATTTCATTACCATAAAAAATTTTGCTTCTTCAAAAAGCAACCAAAATGTATATAAAAAAATGAGGCTGCTAAAAGATGGTTGATAATACTGTGCATATTATGATTCAGATTTAGGAAACGATCAACTATAGATGACTCCAGGATATTGGCTAGGATGTTCAAGTTCAATGATGTAACAGCGACACCTACATATCTAGCAACTTTTTTCTAACTAACACAATAAATGAATTAAAGTAATAAAATTACCCTTCAGCCTTTATAACATGTTTGAGTCGCTCAGTGACATGACTTGGTTCAAGAGGAGCAAACCGGAATCTCGTACACCTGGACTGCAGTGCTGGAATAATCTTGTTGACATGATTACAAATAAGTGTGAACCTAGTGTTTTTTGTGTATTTCTCAATCACTACACCAAAAATATTCACAAAGGTAAGAAAAGGAGGTAAGAGAGACTTACCTAGGTGCAAAAAAAAAAAAAAAAATTATGAAGTTGATTACAAACAGCTCATACCTCTACGCAGGGCAAACTGAGCATCCTTGGTCATGGCATCTGCCTCGTCAAGCAAGACCAACTTCACTGATGCCTTTGCACTATAAAGACAAGACTCTTAGCAATCAATAACTTCATTAAAGTACTATTCTTCTAGCCAAAAGCAATTTGCCATGACTAGTAAAAAGGCAACATAAATGCATTACTTTACAATATGTTGTTATCAAAATCAAACCCAACAGCATAGTCATCATGAGGCAAAGAGATATCACAATCAATAGTGTGATTCTCAGATGAATGAAAACATGACATTTGTAAAAAGAAAGGGACTCATAGAGCATTGAAATGTCACATTAAACTAGGAGAATATTTATTTCTACAAAATATGGTGTAAATCACCAAATAAATTTAGATAAATTTCTGACAACATCCCAATCATTAAAGATATTTGGGAACTTGACCACATTTAGATAACACCAGGTTCCTATAACAGCACAATTATGTAGGCAATAAGGCCATCAAAATTCCAGAAGACGACTGAAGACCCTTTTGTTGATATATTGGTCAAGTCTTAACATTACATTCAAAGTAAACATAAGAAAATTGACTACACTTTCCATAAATACTTGAAATTTTAAATTTCAAACAACTATAATCACAGCAGTGACACCTTGATATCATAATAATATACATAGATAGAAAGAAGCTCAAGCACATAATGGTTACTTCTTTACCCAAAGGAGAAGCTCTGGGTGCTGGCAAAATCTTGGATCTGTTGCCTCACAACATCAATTCCTCTATCGTCTGACGCATTGAGCTCCAGAATCATATTATGGTACTGCGCTCCGTAAAGCTTCCGTGCAACAGCGAGAATAGTAGACGTTTTGCCCGTACCAGGAGGGCCGTATAATAAGAGATGTGGCAGTCGGTTCTCGCTAGTCAATCTATCAACTATTCAACCATAAGAACAGCAAACAAAATTTTATCGATTCTTGAACTTTCTAAAGAAACAAACAGGAAATTAGAGAAACTAAATTAAGTAATGCAAGCCCTAGAAATTGTAAAAAAGTAAATAAGAGAGTCAGATAGTACTGGTATCGACAATGTCGCGATGAGCGGCCACGTCAGCAAGAGACTGAGGGCGGTACTTCTCGACCCAAGGAGTGGCTTTGGTGTCAGCTGGGGCGGCTGAGACGACATCTTTTCCCTTGTTGTTGGATTTTAGAGTGCTGTTGTTTTGGTTCTGGTTCTCGTCTTCGTCGATATCCATGAGAGAAACGGTGTCCGTCATCTTGTTGTTCAGAGCTCCGGAGCTTAGGTTTCTCACTCAGCGCTACTCGCTCCAGCGAGAGTGTGATCGGGAGAAAGACGTTTTTTGACACAGTAGAGGAATGGCGCTAATCAGGTTTAGAGGCGGGGTGTTGTTCGGGTTAAAACAATCCGGGTACGAATTCAGTTTCTTCCCGCTTTGTATTGTATCAAATCAAATAAAAAAGTGAATTACCTATTTTATCCCTATTATCTCATTTTTTAAATTTGTCAGGTAACCTCAAATTAATAACAAATGAAAAATAAACTTTTTAAATATTTAGATTATTTAAGAAGTTTTTTTTTTTTTTTTCACTTTGACACGCTTTTTTCTCTTTTTTTCATAGATAAGAGTGTTCTGTCGCAAAATTGTATTAGAAATTTCAAAAAATATTGGGGTCTTCTAAAAACTTCTAAAATATTAGTCTATCCATAATTATTTCAAAAATAATAATTACACCCCCAAAAAATTGAATATAATATAATAAATTATAGATGTAAATAGTACATTATAGTTATTTGAGTTATATATCAATTTTAAAATATATGAAAATTTTAAAATATTTTAGATATTGATTTATAAGTTTTTAAAATTTTCTAATAGTCAAATTGTTATGTTTAAAATGTTTGGGCTCGATATGTAAAGCATTTTTTTTTTTTTTGGTTTTCAAAATTAATTGATGGTTAAATTTTTATAGTTAATTTTTTCAAAATAAAATGTAATTTTGAATAGGAAAATATCATTTATATCCATTAGGGATAAAAAAAAAAAAGTTTTTAAATTAAAATTTTTACGAGAAAATGTTATTTACTCTAAAAAAATGAAACTAATTTTCTCAACAAAATTTTATTAAATATCATTTATATTTTTGTCCTCAATCTGTCTCTCATTTGTAATATTTATGGAAAAGTTTTTTTTTCCTTGAATATTAATAGTAAGGTGAGTTTTAATTAAAATATATTTTCATGTCAATTTTTTTTTTTTTTACATTTTATCTCATATCATAATGAGTAAAGATTGATTAACTGATTTTCATTTCGTTCTCTCAAAATGCTTGGTCTTTGAGATGAGAAGACTCATTGCATCACCTTGACACGTGTGAAGCTCCTCTTTGAGATGTGTGTTGACTAAAAATTCTTAAAACCATACAATGTTATAACAAATGGAAAGAAATAACGAAACTTGAAATTAAAAGCACGAATAAACTCATATATAAGCATGCAAAAAATGTCATCGTAAATGTATAGATATAAAATTCATCATCCATACATATAAAACATCATTCTAACTTTTATGAGAGTTTACGATTTTGATTTATGAGATCCTCTTTTGTTTTCGCATATTTTATAATAAAGGGTATTTTTGGAATTTCATGATGTTTTATTTAAATTTTAAGTTTAAACCTATTATCTTATATATATCATACTAGTTGCCCATATGTCTTACGAGATCAATTCAAAAACATGTCTATACTCTAACTAATAAAACATATATAAAATTAGTTTCATAAAAAACTATGATGCGATATACTTTCATGAGAACTATGTGTATATATTCAAATCCCTAATATAATTTTATTATAAATGAATTTACATCAAATTTACAAGTACAAAATACAATCATACATTTAATTTACAATCGAGGATTTCTTAATCAATTAGGTTATAATTGGAAGGAATCTCGTGATAATAGGAGTGGAGAAATGTCATGATATCAGGAAGAAATCAACCAAATTATTTACACAACCAATCTCCTTCATTAACAGGATTGACATTGAACGTTTCAAAATCATCATCTTTTTTGTGAATCACCATGGTTGCTTAAGAATTGAAAGTTGATGCTCGAAATCAATGTTTGACATTTTGTCCTGAAAAATGACTTCCTAGAGGTTTTGGAGAAAATTTGTTACCAAATCCAAGAAGGGAAAGATGATATCCATCCCCTTTATACAGAATTAGAAATTCTCTCCTATCTAAGTATCTTCTATCAACTAAACAAAATTCATCAACAGAAATATTGACATAATCAGTAGAAAATAACATCCTCGAGGTTTTGGAAAAATTTTTGTCTCATCTTGGATGAGATTGTAAAATATTCAGGATCCATGACCAAACTAATTCATCAATACTCATGCAGGTAACTTGACGCAGAAATATATGCAAGGATATTCAGGGTATGGGCATAGAAGAGATTTCTCAGCTTTGCTTATGTGTGGAATATAGCCATTAACAATTTCTACAGCTATGCAGGGCCGAAAATTAGGATCAATTCTATGACTTCAGAAATGCATCTATTCTCTATATATTAATGGCATAAGCTATGTATGTCTTTCCATTATTTGCATCAAAGTTCAGATTTTCGATCAGCATGTGTATTGATCTTAGAAGCAGCCGAGTAATGGTCTTCTAAGATGCTGAAATCAGCTTCATAGGAAAGCCAGATTCCTTCATTATAATCACGATCAACACTGTTAATAAAATAAACAGGAAGGGGAAAAAAATTGCTGGTGAGAAACTCCCAGGGGCTATTGCACTAAAGGAAGAAAGAAATAGAGAATAGCTCAGGACTTGGGAAGCCTGTTGCAATTTGAAGAAACCCATCCAATCTGCTGCTTCTCGTTGTTGTAGATTACCATTTTGTCTTGCATAGAAATGTCTGGACAGCAAAGTAGAAAAAGCAAATTAGATTGTCAGAAGGAGGGAAAATGAAAGAAAAGAGCAGTTTCAATTATAATCTTCTGGCTTATTATAGTTACCCCCGAGAACGTTGGAATCTTTCAGCCCTGCTTCGGTACCATTCAAAATTCCCAAGCACGCATTTCCATGGCTCTGAAAAAGAGAAGGAGCATGCTTTTTTTTTTTTTTTTCTTTTCTAAAATGTATCTGAAAAAAATGGTAATAAAACAAATCTATTGATATGCTCACTGTGACAATGAGATAAGCTTCGGGAGATAGCTCCAGGAGGACATTTTTTGCCTTTGTGAAGCTCAGCTGCAAGGGCTTGAAGTAGTTCTTGACATCACTAACAGTTTTGACAGGTTTTGGGCCTTTCCAGCAGATTGGGAGGGCCGGATCATCTGTTGTGTCTTTTAATGGCTTCCCTTTCAAATCTTTCCTCAACTGAGATATTCAAAAGTAATTAGTTCTTGTACCAAAGTTTTGCCAATGATACTGTGACCAACTAAAAAGGATAGTGGAATGTAATCATCTACATCTCTTCTCACCATGTCAAGGGTGGTTTTATAAGCTTGGGAATTAAAGTAGGTGTAGGTGCTGCCACTGTCAAAAATTACTTCAAGGCCCTTTAAACCAGTAGCCTTACGATTGTATAGAAGTTCTGCTGGTCCTGATATGTAGGGTTTCCTGAAATACCATATGGAAACAATATTATTACACAAGGTCAGTAGGACAACATCAGTGCAAGAAATGAGACTAACAAAAAAAGTACGAGAGAGGCTTGGGAGTGCTTACTCCGATGAAATGTGTGACATTGGTGTCCAGACTATGCCCGAAGACTGAACAAGATCATCTCCCAGAAATAGAAAACCTCCACCTTGCCCACTTAAACAATGTCCTAAAACATTCTGTGTTAGACCCAGGGCATTCAGCTGTGACATAATGCTTATTTTACCATTGCCGAGTCCCAGGACCCCGCTTGTAGGTGGAGGAGGGTTTGGACTAGGATTAGTTTGGTCATATCCACATCTTCAGAAGATAAGATCTTACAATGAGCACTTATGGATGCAAATGTAATTAACATAAGAAGCAAGTTCTACAAACTAAAGATTTTGCTACAAGCTCAAGCCATTTCAAATGTGAATAAATAGGAATTCTCTACCAAATCACAAAGTTTAGAATAAAAACTATGAGCTGAACAACTTCAGGAGGTTATATTAAGTCAAAAATGTTGTCAACCATCTGCAGAAATATGATTATAGTGGTTGGCAATAGAAAGAACATCGAAATTACCCACCCAAAGGTTAAAAGGGGACCAAGCAGAGAGCCATTGGTCAGTTTTAGAGGAAAATGGTCTGCTACCAACACTCCAAGGGATGAACCATCATCAGCATACGCAACCTCGTAATCACATTGGTCATTTGGACTCTCACACGGGTCATTTGCTGGCCGGTGAAGAGCACTGCAAAGGGGATCCTTACACAGGATAATGTTGTTACTGGGTTTGTAGAGAGACTCGCGAGGCTGTACATTAACCAACATGGAAACACAAGATCAGAGCATGAGTTGCTGCATGCTAAACAAAACCTAGCTGTAGTCTTTAATGACAATTTTACCTTAGTACAACCTTTACAAGGTGCGTCACATTGAACCCAAGTGAGGTCACTGCCAGTGTCGATATCAAGCTCATAGTTCTTGGGTGGGTTGCCTATTGTAAGTGACACAGAGTAGTACCTGGTGATTGGAAATACACATATATTTGTAAGTAAGCAAAGTTGTGATAACCAAGATTCACTGTAAAATCAAAACTATGACTGCAGAACCAAAAACTGAAAAGAATAAAGAAAATATAGGATAGGAAAGTAAAACTATAAAAAGTCTAATGTAAAAATCAAATTTTGAATGCAAATGGATAGCAATAATCTTAATTATCTAATACAGGGATTCAAACTATAACTGGCAATATAAACAAGCAAATGAGAACCAACTCATCTTTCTGCCAAGCAACTGCAACTAAAATTTTGATGGGAATGGGGTTTATAATGTTCCAAAGAACCAACTAAAAACTAAACATCCAAATTTCCAAAAACAGCCCAAACAGCCAAATCAGAAAGCTTGGGGATTAAGACAAGGAAACTATCTAAACATAAAACAGATTATACAAAACTCATGAGCACCGATAACATCAAATGATCAATCAACAAACAAAATTTTGACACGCAAACTCAATAAAGCCTTAATGCCAGTGAAGATAGATATCGATGATAACAACAAAAACTACCCACTTATTGATTTATCATAATCAATTAACATCTCACACTAAATAACAAACAAGCCCTATAAAACAAACCAAGAAAGGATCAAGATTCAAGAATATAAACACAACCCAATAAAAAATCCAAACATCAGCAATAAACTTCACGGAAGCAGAATTTCTAACAATCTTGAAAGAAACTAAACAAACGTACCCAAGAGGATAAATATTTCCCTTAAGAGGGAAAACAACAGTGGAGCCAAAACGACGAGCAGGCGTTGACTTGGTCGGCCTTCGCTTGCTTGGAGGCTGACTTGAATCCGAGAAACACTGTTGAAAAGTTGCTGCAAAAGTGACCAGTAAAAGCAACACCATCATCATCATTCTTTTGCTTTTTCTCTTCATCTTTTCGGTTCGATCTTTCCTCTTCACTTACGTTTTCTTCTTGTCTTGGTTGAGACAGCAGAAAGGTTCAAGGCTTTGTAGTAAGGAGAAGTAAAAAAAATAACAAAAAATATAAATGAATCCTCTAACAAATTTCAATTTTCATGGTTATGGTCTTGCAACTTAAAAATTTATTTATCGTTGTTTCCTAATATTCATAATGATATGAAAATAATTAATACATATATTATAATTAATTTTTTTAAGTCATTAAATGTTTGAAAAATAAAATAATTAACCCAAATTAAATAGATATTAAATTAATTAATCATCTTATATTAGGGTTAAATTTAAATAATCACATTTTTTAATTTCATAAATTATAATGTTAATACATTAAAATTGTATTTTTATATACTAATTTTGTATTTAAAATATTAAAATATATATATTATATTATATTATATATATATATCAATTTTATTCTTAAAAAAATGAAAACAAAAGTTTTATTCAAAAAAAAATTATTAAATATATTAAAACTACGCATCAAAAAACTTAAATAATAAATTTAAAATATTTCAACCTTTTTTTAAATTGGATAACCCTTAAACTCAAGAAGTTTGTAAAATAGCAAACTACTCACAACACCCACATCCGAAACTTTTCGAAAGTTACAAAATCCTCTTTATAACCCAATTTCATTAGATTCTTATAACAGAAGAATACATTTTTATACATTTGAGACTGTTGATAACTACTGAATAATAACACCATGGATTCTGGCCTGATCGATCAGCAAATCATATGATTTTGTGCAGTAGCACACAAATTTTCAAATATTATAAAAGAAATTTTAATAAATTATAAGATGAAGGGGTAGTTCTTTACTATCACTTTAATTTATTAGTTTACTTTATTTTTATACTTAATAACATTAGAAACATGTTAATTATAAATAAAAAAAGAAAATAAATTTAAAATCTAATTATGAATTATAATCATTTTTCAAAATTATTTAAGATATAATCCAAAAACCAATAAGATTAACTTTTTAGAATTATTAGATTAATTATTTTATTACATTCCTAATCCAAAATCATAAGTACTAGAATATTTGATATTTTAACATAAATAATGAAAATTTTAAATTACTTAACAAATAGTCATATAATTAAACTAAAATTATTTATAATATATTAAAATATAATAATTAATTATCACATAATTAATTATAATTTGATAATCATAATTCAATAATAATAAGTTATATTAAACGAATACTAGATAAGAATAAACATACACAAAGTTTTTTAGTCATGACAAGGGGGCTAAAATGTCACTAAAATTTCCATGGGACTAAAGGGTAATAAGCCAAAAATTAGGGATCAATTTAATTTTTATTTTTTATTTTTGGATCTTTGAAAGTTTCATTCTGCAGCTGTGGGAACCCAAGAATCCGCGTCTGGTGAGGCATAAGAGGGTAAAAAGTCGAAATTGCCCATAGTTTCTCAACACATATTGTGTATTTGGTAGGGTCAATAATATAAACTTAGTCACAACAATTTTTTAAGTTTATCAAAATTCAACATTGATTATTAGTTTATAGATTTTTTAGGAAATCTGAGCCAATCAGAAACATGGACCCTGTCAAACGATTCTTAGTCAATATTCTAGAAGAACACTTGTACTTGTTCAAATCGAAAGTGAGAAAATTATGTAGATAAACACTCTAATTATCACTTCTTATCAAAATTTTAATTTTTTTATTATATATTATATATCGAATTATATTTTAGAATGCATCTTTTTTAAATAATAAAAAATTTTAACAATCATATAATTAAAAATATCATAAATACTTTCTAAAATTTTATAATTTTACATATAAATTTTAATATCACTTCACTTTAAAATCTTTATTGATATATTTATTGTGTTATATTAATTTTGATATATTTTATAATATATATTATTTTTCGTACGTATCATATTATATTGTCAGTATTATGTATCATATAATTCTAATGGATCCTCAAACTTTGAAAATTGTGTCACTGGTACCCTCTTTATGTTATCAAATAAACCCTCAATGATTGAAAATTGTATAACAGAAACCTTTCTTCCTTGATCTTGTTACATTGACATTGGGTTAATGAAAGACTTTCTTATAAGATTAAAAATTGTTAAAATTATATAATAATTTATTATTATTATTATATGACATTCTAGCATTTCATAAAAGAAACAAAAATATTATATAATATTATGATATTTCAGAAAACACTTGTCAGGGGCCTGACAAAACGGTGGCTTCGTATATGGAAACCCATGCATTATGGTGGATGAAGTGGTCCCTGACGGTAGACCTTGATCCCCAGATTGGCATACCAACAGTTGCCGCCTATATCCAGGAACCAAAAAGGTAAGATTCCACCTTTCGTTTTGTCCTCCTTAAATTTTATAGATTAATATTCACACGGTGGCGACGACGGAAGAAATCGTCTTCATCTGACACCACCCCTGTACATAAAAGGCTACGGACACCGTAGCGCCGATCAAAGCTTTCATTTTCCTTTATCAAGATGCCGAAGCAGAAGGATAGACCATTCACCAACACCATCGCCGGTATCTTCTCTTCAGGATTAAGAGGCATCAAACAAAGTGATGAAAAGTTATTTATTTATTTATTACGTAAATAAGGAGGGGCACGAGTGTTTCTGTTCTCTTCTCAAGAATAATGGAGTTTCACCAACACATTTCACTTGTAAAATATAAACACAGCATCAACACACTTTAATTCCACGTAATACATTATCACTCTCGGTCAAGTTGAGAACACGCAAGTAAACTGTAATCTGAACCGATTGAGTATTATCAAAATATGCAGAGAATTACACCCGCGTCCACAGATCTTTTTAAGCCTTAGGGAATCCAAGAAGGGCACGAATTATAGCAATTATACCACCAGACATCAGAGCCTTCATCAATCTTAGCTTACCCTGTGTATACGGAGGGTATCTCAAAGCCGCATCACCAGCAAAACTTCGGTATAGAACTGCCTTTTTATGGCTAAAAGCGTCAAAAGAAAATTTCCCGTGGTACGATCCCATCCCACTCTCCTGGACTCCTCCAAATGGTAGAGTAGATACTGCAAGCTGCAATGCCAAGAACATATTAATAGATTAAATATCATTAACTAATGCATGTACAGATGGGAACATTTGACATTCTTTTGCTATATCCTTTTTGTTTTGTATGATTCTTTTCAGCTGCGAAATCAAGCATTAATTCAGAAGATAAGCCCCACCAGTACTCACTTCCATTGCTAATGCTAGCTAAATACCTTGGCCACACTAGATCAGTTGACAAAAAAAATAAAAAATCCATTTGTTACCCATAATAAGAAATCCACAATTTGTGTACGTAAATCTTATTAATGCATCATTCTGGAAAGTTACCAAACCTAGCAGTATCGAGTAGTCATATTAACCCAAGGATGGAGAATATCAACTCTTCTATATGAAACATGCATGGATTTGTTAATATATGATGCATGCATGTTTATGCAACTTGTCTGTAAAGTTTGAGGAAGCATAATTACATGTAAAGCAGTGTCATTGACAACCACACCCCCTGCTGAGACCATTGCCACAAATTGCTGCTTGAGAATCTTGTTTTTGGTAAATAAATATGCTGCAAGTGGCTTTGGCCGTGCATTAATAATATCAAAGCTATCCTCTATTTTGTCAACCTGTTCCAGAAAACAACACGGAAATCACAATATTTGTTATGTTGTTTCTCACAAATAAAATGCATATCATTAAACTAATCTTGTTACAATCATATTAAGAGCTCTTTTGAAACTATTGCCAGATGCTGAAAAAACTCTAGGCAGGTGTAATCTTTGGTTGTTTTATTTCCCTGTTTCAGTTATATATGGTGGTGAGAAAGGGGGCTTGAATTGAGCGGGATTTCTCTGTTTATGAGACAGCAATGTATAGCATGCAGGGAATGGGATCTCAGTTCATAGCATTCCACCACGACTCCCATTTCCAATGGCTAATAAGTAATTCATGTCATTCACGGTACTTGCATTTTGGCAAATCAAAATTGGCTCATAGCCTTGAACATAATTCCACCCATATCTGGACTGCAATCCTCAGTTTAAACTTATTCAGTAATTTTTCCATAAAGAACTTCATATACTTTATCTAATGTTGTTCTACTGATTGCTTAGTCTGAAGAACATCTGTTGCAATGGAATTGAAGGGGCTGCCTGAGATTAGTCTCATATGGCTTGTCAGCTTCATACAACTTTTGCAGAAAATGTATTTCTTAAAAATGAAAATACCAGATCATTCAAAATAATAATAATGATAATAAGGGCACAGCTATATAATAACTCAGTGCTTACCGTGAGTATGGGAAGCAAGGGACCAAATATCTCCTCACTCATGATCAGAGAGTCTCTAGGAACATCTAGCAGAATAGTTGGAGCAATCCTTCTGCCATTTAAGGAAAGAATAACTAACTTTAAGGCAGGTCCATCCCAGCGGCTGAATGTATAGTATGAAGTAAGAAAAAGACTACAGGCAGATGCACATTGGAACTCACAGGTTAGATTTGTCTCTTTCTCCTCCATGGACTATCTTTCCAGAAACCTTATCATCATCCAACATATTTGACAGGCGAGCAAAGTGGTTGAAGTTCACAATGCGGGACAAGTCTTTTGATTCCAATGGTTTTTTCCCAAAAAATTTCTCCAATTCGCATTTCAGACTATCCACCTGAAGGGAGGAGGATTCAGAGAAGAATTAAACAAACAAAAATATAGATGCAGAACCTTGCAACAGATATGGGCGATCTTACCAATTTTGGTGCATAATCTTTTGTAGTTACAACATAATCAGGAGATATACATGCTTGTCCATTATTACAACCCCACTTGCCCATGATAATCCGCCTAGTTGCAACCTTTGAAATGCAGATAGATGTTTCTCAGCATAAGAAACACAAAGATGAGAAAAGTGGTAGATTTAGCACCAAGGAAATGAATATGAAATATAGACCCTATCTATAAAAAAATTATTTCATACTTGTAAATTAATGCCTGAATCAACAACAACTGGAGATTTTCCTCCAAGCTCCAAGACAACTGGTGTTAGATGCTTTGCAGCAGCCGCCATCACAATTCGTGCAACTCTTCCATTCCCTACCAATTAAAGGATTATAACATAACATTTTATATCCCAGTTAAAGTATGAAACATGTACTTTGATATCAATGCAGAAAGAACCAAAGGACTTCACCAAGATAGATTCAATGGATTCCTAAGGACTGAAGGTGTAAAGACTTCCATAAAATTTCTCTAATTAAAATAAAATAAATAAATAAAGAAGAAGAAGCCAGAACTAGAACAGCAACTTCAAAGATTGGCAAAGTATCAAGAGACCTTTTTTTACTTAGAGGAATTCAAAGGTGTAAAGACTTCCAGTAATTTTGATTCTTCTTACAAGTCAAAAGAGGAATTCATGCAATGTCATCTCTAAGAAGAAATTCCAAAAAACCTATTGCTGCACCAATACCATCACAACACAACAAATAAATTACTAGAAGATAAAAACCTGGAAAAGAAATCCTAAAAACCCTCACTGTCCTTTTCTGAACCCCCAAAGCGCTATGAACTTATATCTTTTAAGCAAGCTAACCAACACATATAATTCCTTAGTTCTACCAAAATACCCTCCCACAGTAGACGTCCAGATCATTACAGAACTTCCTAGGTTAATTTAATCTAATCATCAGTTGAAAATAGACTAAACCTAATTTTTGTAAGAGAATTACACCATAAAAATTTTTGTAATTTAGAAGCTTCACCTATCATAAAATTTTGAACTTTTTCACCCTCCCAACATTGTCCACAAATACCTAAATTCTGCATTGAATACTAGTGCTTATGAGACCCTTACAAATTCATTGCCCACACACATACAAGAATAAATAACATGCACGTGCAGTTCAAAGTACCACAAACATAATTACCAACAAAAAAAAGTACCACAAACATGCTTTGAAACAGAAACAAACAAAAGAGTGCTGTACCAGCTTTTAGATCACAATTCCAATCTGATTCAACATCAAAACTTCCAACTCACACCAACTCAACTACTTGATGTGCTAATCTGACATTTGAATGTTCCACTCTGTCCACACTTCATTTTCTTAAATGTATAATTTTCAAGATTTTTATAGAAAATTTTAAGTGAGCCAAGACATCCTGTTTTTGTGGCTAAGTAAAGCGAAGTCTTTGAACTACTGAACCCGTATAAAAAAGAAAACGTTCTCTATCTTTCTTGATATAAATTCAGGTTCTAGAAAACAGAAAAGATTATAACATCATTATGCACATTAATGATACTCATATCATGCCAAATGAAGCACTAGATGATGAAAATTAGAACCTGTATAAAAAATTTTATCCCATTTTTGCTCCAGCAGGGAAGATGTTTCGGCAACAGCCCCTTCAACAACCCTGATAGAAGAGGAATCCATATACTCTCCTACTAATTTTGCAAGCAGTGAAGATGAAGCTGGAGCAAGTTCAGAAGGCTTTAGAACCAGGGCATTACCAGCTGCAATTGCTCCAACAACTGGATCAAGGGACAACACTGTAGAATATTTGAAGATTGTAGTTGTTAGTCTTAAAAATGTGAAAATTAAAGGCATCAAATCTGACAAATATATTTGTAGTTCAGAATTAAAATATATTAAATAAATTCACCAGGAACATACAGAAAGGGTAGTTCCATGCTGAGATAATCAATACAACTCCCAGTGGTTCTGACACTATTTCAGCGGAGGAAGGAAATGTGGTAATTTTAGTTTTAGCCTGCCATGTGAGCAAAATATTAAATTAAACAAGATTAAGAGGATATCAAAATTTATGATGATAAAAGTACCCATTAGTAAAGAAGTCCTGAATAATTAACCTTCTCTGGTGCCATCCAGTTTTTTAGTTCCTTCAGTGCCAATTGGATTGAGCCCTTCAACATACCTACCTGCGTAACAAAGTATGTCAATCATCAATATAGAATATGGAAAACAACTGTTTCATCGCAAGCTTTTACATGACAACTTTAAGCTCCAAGATCAGCCTCCAAAATTAACAAATAACTTTACTATAGAACCAACAAGTCTCTGAGATTATCTAATGGCATTTGACATAACAATCAAAGGAAATTAGAAATCAAATAAAACTAGTTATAGTGTCACAATGACTGCTCACGATCAACAATCATGTTAATTTGATATTTCAAACAACTTTATACCTTCAATTGAATATTTGCCACAACCATATCACCATACAATGTAGTGCACAGAGTTTAACTCATCAAGATGTCATTGGTTAAAGTTACAAAACATCCTCCACTGAGATGGGAAGGAAATTTATGCTTTGAACATTTAGTCAGTTGCATGCAATTATACAACATTTAGCAACATGTCATGCATGAATGTGTTTATGCAAGTCGTTCAGTGATCAAATTTCTTCCGATTACGGACATCCTGATTCCCAACCAACAATACTGTAGCTTCAAAATCTCTTAACCAAAATATTACTCTTTCTTATCATCTCCAAATTTGTAATTTAGTCAGCTGTGCACTACCCTAAATATCTCTCCATGCTAGTTAGACAAGAATCTTAATTGATTAACAATGATAATTTTAAAATTGAAGTCCGAAATTCAGAATTACCCGAAGCCAAATTCAATGTTTATAGCTGGTCATAAACTAATGGCTTAAAAAGTGAAATTCTCGTCTATTAACTTTTTATAAACAAAAAAAAAAAGAGCTATTAGCAGCCTCAAAAAAGAGTGATGAAATAAGGAAGACTTATTACAACAAAAATGTTCAGAAGGATTTAGACATGTTCCTTGAAAAAAAATTTAGCTAAAGACTTAGCCCCTTCATATTTATTCCAATTTCAAGTACCATAGTGCAATCATATTGAAGTCAGAGTAGGAAACCTGTCAGGGAAAGTAAAGTCGTTGTGCCATTAATGTTCTTGACTTCTACCCATAACATTTTTCACAAAAAGAGCCCAAACCATTGCAGTTCACAAGGGATGATTCCTAACCACCTTCTACTTTAACGTTATGACATAAATATTAAGTTGTAAAAGCAAACAGAGCACAGCAGAGTTAATGACAATAGAATGACCAACAGTAACAAAGCAAACAAGTAGTTGAGGCTTCTTAATTCCATAATTACGCTATCCATTTTCAGTTCTAAGCCCCAAAATCTTGCCTCAATAGATTTTGATTTAACTGAATAAATTTTCAACTACTTTTCTTTTCATCGACTTTTCATAAAACTAAACTAGCGAATTACTTTCAAGAAAACTACACATCCCTAGAAGTATAATTAATTCTCGTCACCAGAAATTGACTATATTCCACGGGCAAACCATTCTGACAAATAATCAATCAACCAGCCTCTCCCATTCAAACAATTAATATCCTAGTACCAAATTGACACTCCAGTATCAATCAATTCATCAGGAACATACAAAATTAAAATATGCTAAAGATACAACGCTACTCACGACAGCTCTCTCGTAACCATTTTATCTAAATCACTGGAATTCTTCATAAAACAAAATTGAAATGCCAAAAGGTATATTAAAAGCTACAACAACAACCATACATCAACATGCGCGACAAAATAGCAGTCATTCGAAAACAGGAACATGTCTAACTACCTTTTACTTACAGCATTAATGATCTATATAAAATAAAGTACATCTTCAATACAGAACATAACTCATTAATTTTAGTACTCCAAGAATTAGCCAGAAACGGAAATGGAAGAATATCAGTTTCAGCATTCAAAAAAAAGTGCAAAATTTTAGAAAAAAAACTCTACGTTATATAACCTTTAATAAAAAAAAAATGTTATCAGTAAATTGAATTAGAATTATTATTCGTTCGTTCACGATTAAATAACATAATTGATTTAATGATAAAGAGCGCGTGTCATAACCTCGTAAAGGGAGGTTTCAAGTTCGGGCTTTGAGATATCATCACGAAGAGCAGCGACAATCGCCGGCTCCTGTTCGTCGAGCATCTTGAACATACTCTTCAACTGAGCCACTCTCCACTCGTAGCTCCGAGTCTTTCCGGCCGAGAAAGTTCCTCTTAGCTCACTAACCAAGGCACTCGCCGCCGCCGAATCGAACATCTCCTTCTTCGTGACCTCTTCACTCCCCATATTAGCACAAACAAACACAAAACTGAAACAATTCACAGAAACGGATTCCGATCCTCTTATATGAAGATAAAGCGCAAAGGTGGTGATATCAAGATAATTGAATTTTGAGTCAATGACGAAATGGTGTTATGAATCTGAAATAAAATAATGATGGATGATGACTTTGGCGTGCTCCAGGAAGTTGTCGTGAGCAGCGGCGTATCTTTTGGCGTTACCTACAGGAGTGCGATGCCTTTTTGTTGTGGCATAAGCGCGTGGCCTTCACACCACGTTTTGGGAAGTAGTGTGGACCATGGAGGAAAGATCCTTTCGCTGGATTTTTGGGAGCTTGTGATGTGAGCATGAGTGCGCATTGGCTGTACCATTCTGGCGAGCGTCCGAGAATTTTTTATGAGAATTTTATAAAACGATGTCGTTGGTAGTTGGTGTATTTTTCTAATTTACGAAAAAGTTCTATGAAAGGATGGATTTCCGTATCCACAATGTTATCTGCGAAGAAATCGGCCCCATAAGAGATAGGTGGGTACAGGGCACTTCTTTTATTTATCGGCTTTTAACTAAACTTATACAATAGGGATCGGGTTGCTTTCGAATCTCAATATTGGTTGGCCAAACGCTAGCATAGAATCTGGATGGTTCATTCCTGATCGGCCAGATCAAACTATAAACTAGAAGTTATTGAAATTTTCTTGTACAAAAACCAAAGCAAGATTCGAATCAAATATATTCAGATTTATTTTCAAGTTTGATTTGAATAAATGTAAAATAAACTATTCAAATCTAAATACGAATACGAATCTAAATCTGAACTGTAGTTTAAAAAATCAATAAATACGAGTTTGAATACGAATCTGAACTTAAATTAAAATTTTTTAATTATTTGTATTAATTATAATTTTTAATAAAATATATGTATAAATTATACGAACTGAATATGAATACGAATCCAAATTATACGAAACGAGCTCAAACACAAACATATACATATTCGCATTTGATTCGGCTCAAATTTAACCCTAACGAAAACGAAGGTTTATCAGATCAATAATGAAAGGACACTGGAGTTTGTAATTTGTATTTATATGATTGAATATTAATTTATTTTTATTTTAAAATAATTTAATTATATGAAAACATATTATTTGAATATATAAAATAAATATTAAAATTTTATGTGTATAATTTTATTAATTAATAATATTACAAGAATTTTTTTAATTATTTATATAATTTAATTATATGTTTCTAATATTATTAAATATAATTATATAGTATGAGTTTTATTCAAAATAATGTACAATGAGTTTTATCTTACCACCACATATTTATTTTAAGCTTTTGCACATAGTATTTCCAATTAAGCAACTAAAGCGGGATTTTCTACTATATATTAAAATAAATCTAGTTGCGAAAAAAAAATTCTAGTATATAGTAATATATAGCAGTAAGTCTCACATTAAATATAATACTTCAATATAGATGATTAATACGTCAATAAAATTATTTCAAATTTGGAAGAAAAATATGAATTGATTGGATATTTTATTCTTATTTAATTATATCGTGTTTTAGATCTTAGGTTTAGATTAAATGTTCAAGTAAGCAACCATTTAAGGTATAACTACTATTCTCTTGTTTAAGAAATTTTAACCACAAACTGGATAGTTTTTTTTTTTTTTTTTTCCTTATATCAAAGAAGATATAAATTGACAGACACTAGACAGGAAAAACCAACTAAAGATTAATAAAAACATGCATCAAACGAGATTTAATATATAAATATCTATGATATTAAGTAGTGGTAGTGAATGTAGTAACTCTAACCTCTATGGACATGGACGAACTAAGTTATAAAAATGTTTTCAAATGGACCTATTCTGAATGACTAAAAATGAGAAACGAGAGAAAGATGTGTTTCAATGGTGAAACTTAAATGCGAATTGATTCCCCATTGTAACTAAAATAATAAGTGACATTTTATTTGTATCAGTTTCTACAAATGCATTTAAGTCAATGTTTTAAATTAGTGCTTACATTATGAAGGATAAAATATTCTCTCCAATCAATAAGATCGTCAAAGTCATTATGTGTTTGCATGATTAGATATATAAAGATAAAGACTACAATATCAATTAGAAAATCTCGAACTATTTAATCTCTTCATAGACAGAAAATTGAAAAATATTATGACGTTGATCGATGATGATACTTAGTTTGTATTTTGTAACAATTTCAATTATTAATTCATTATTTGTATTTCCACATTAAATTTTTCAATCATCCAACTAAAAAGAACATATGTACGCATTATTCGATTACAACATATATTGATCACACTTTTAATTATAATTATTTTTTAAGATTAAATTATGTTTACATGTTTAAAGTTAATATTTTAAATTAAAGTATTAATAAATAAAATTAATTAATTAACTTAATTCAAATTATAATTATAAATATTAAAAATAATATTAAAATTACAACCTCAAAGGCTTGAGCATGGGTCCGATACACTAGTCCTCGTATGGGGCCTTGCATTTAGAGATAACCTTGTCTTTTAAATAAATCAGTCCTTGGAGGCCTAAGCTCGGTTTTTTTGAGCCCCTATTTGCTTTAGGATAGTTATATCTAGTATGAATAAAATGTTTAAAGAAAATAAAAAATTATGCATATTCAAATGAATTGAGCTTAAAGATGGTAATTACACCTTAAAATTCCAGTTTTTGCCTCATACAAGATGAGGATTCCCCAAAATAAGCATGAGCCAGGGCACAAGAAATTTTCTCAAACGAGAACAAGTATAGATATCTTCATTCCTCATACTTTCTTACTCCATAATTAACTTCAATTCAAAGTTGATTGAAATTCTCATAAAAATCTTGATTTTATTTTTAAAATGCGAGTATTCTCATTTTTAAGAAAATTTATAAATATAATTTGTATAATTAGGTTACATAGGTATTAGTTTTTTTAAAAGAACTTGCCTCCTACAATGTTAATCGTCATTTTCATCTTTAATAATGTAACATCCCAAGGTTAGTTTGGTCTTTTAGGCTTTCTAATCTGGGGTTAGAATGAGAATTTTGAGAATTCTAGGGTTGTGAGAAAGTTTTGGGGTGAAATAGAGTATTTTGTAGAGTTTGGTGGCTTACGCATGGATCCGATTGGGAGGATTTGCATGCGAGCACGGGAAAATGGCATTTTTGTAATTTTTCTAGGATGCATGACCGTGCATGAGAGGTGCATGCCCGTGCGTGCGCATAATTCCAGCCGCCTTGGTTTTAAGTCGCGTTTATCTGTTTCCAAATCATTTTCACCCAAAGTTTTCTTTTTAATTTCAGAGAACCTCAACCCTAGGAGGGAAGAGCAGCTTCCAGGACCGTCCAATCCAGTTTGATCTTGTGCTTTTCTTGAGAGAGAAAGCATGTCTAGAGGTAGGTGCTTCTCACCTCTTTCCCTTGTGTTTTGCTTCAGTTTAATGCATGTTTTGGTTGAGATGTGTTTGATTCCAGCATGCTTATGATGTTTCTTGTGTGCTTGATGCCATGAGAATGATTATGATAATGATTTTATGCTTATATGCATGTTATGTGTGAGAATATATATGTTTATATATGTTTTGAAATGGATTGGATGATGAACATGAGATTTGAAGTTGTTGAAAGGGATATTATGCTTATATGAAGTGTTGTGCATGTGAAATATGTTTAATTTGAGTTTGAATTGAGTTTTGGCTGGGAATCGAGTTGATTCCAAGGGATTACACAAGTGCAGAGCAGGATGCACGCCCGTGCACACTGTATTATCTGTATGGTCACGACCGTGTTCACGTAGCCGTGCGTGCCCTAATTTGTAGGGTCACGACTGTGCATAGTTCATGCACGCCCGTGCACCAAGAGAAAGTGAGAAATGTGCATGAAAATTCCAAAACCTTGCACAACCACATGCACGACATGCTCACAATCCCGTGCACGTTCATGCACGCCCGTGCACACGACACGCATGCCCGTGCGTCAGGCAGAAAAGAGAAAAATATGCTTAAAATGAGAAATGTGTACAGTAAACCTTATCCAAGCGATAGAAAATAGTAAAATGAGCTCAAATAAGAATACATGATGCATCATACATACAGCATAGCATGGCATGTCATACAGTGATTTCAGAAATGGATCTAAGGATTCGAATTCATATTTTCAGTTAAAAAACATAGATTCCAGGGTTGAATACGAGGGGACACTTGTGAGTTTCAGCACCCATTGCACAAGGAGCTATATGCTCATTACTAGCCCTATGTATTGGCACGTGTCGGGTTACTCAGCTAGCAGATTTAGGTTTCCTGATCCTAGGATTCGAGGCGCTCAGTTCAGATCAGTTACAGGCTAAGGCTTGAGGCATCACGTGACCCATACAGTTTATGATGCGTGTTTGCGAGGAAACTCACATGGCCAGGGTGTCGAATCCCTGTATTCATCAGTCTGCGCAACACAGTTTTCAGTATATCATGGTACCCCAGGGTACACAGTTTTCAGCATAGCTTTCAGATAAAGCTTTATATGATTTTCAGATATAGGATCTCAGGATCTAACAGCATAGTTTTTAATAAGCAGTTTTCAGAAAACTATTTTCAGTATACAGGCCCAGGCCTAGTTATGATTTCAGCATGTTTTCATATCATGTCATGATTATATGACACATCAGCATATCATTCAGAGAATGATAAGACAATGAGAAATAGTAAATGATCAGAACATGAAACAATGTGTAAAAGACACGAACAGCAGAATATTAGAACATGAAAAGTCACGTAATGACACGTGAAGTACAGAAAATAGTAGCAGTAACAGAACAGTAAGGATAATGATCAGCAGTAAGAGAGATTAGTGAGTCAAGTTTGACCGCTTGGATTACTCTTCACTCTAGGTTGTTTACGTATACTCATATACGTATTTTACGATCCGGTATGAGGAAGTATCCAATCAGTAAAGAGATAAATAGTAGTATAAGTCTATTCTGAGTGAGATGATGTGGCAATCCTTCGAGAAGGATTGGGTTAGGGTCAGAGATAGGAAGTGCTTACTGAGTGAATGTATCACTCACTCTCTACTTTCCTTTCCTTTGCAGGTGAGTTTTGAGAGCTGGGAGGAGGAGTTGGTTGTCGTCTGGGATCCAGTTGCTTTTATTTTGTAGTATACTTCGGTTTACGTGCTTATACAGTTTTCTTTGCATGTAACTGCACATGTTTTTATTACACACGTTCCGCGAATATTTTAATATAAATTCAGTTTTGTTTGGGCATGTATATGTTATATATATACATTATTACCACAGGTTTTTCCGCTGCGATATTTCAGTTCAGCTTAGGTATTTCGGTTGGATATTATTGACCTTATTTTCTTTATTTATTTATTATTATATTACTTAAAACAGTGAACAGTAATACCCTTCTGATGTGTCCTACAAATAACTCTACTCTTCTTGATACACTCTCATTATAAAACTCTAAACCAATTGATATTTAACAACGTTTTTTTATATGTAAAATTGCACAAACAAGAAGTACGTAAAATTATGGGTGTGATCCTTTGCAAATGAATAAAAATGAATGGGAGTGATGGGGGTATGGTTTTGTATGGATAAAAAGATAGTGAACAATGTACATTTAAAATGGGTATTCTTTATAAGTAACAATGAAGGGTTAATTAAGTAAGGTTATATAGGAGACATGTTTAAATCTTAGTTCATATATAAATGAAAGATGGAGATCATCATCTCATTGAAACGGGGACAATGGTGTTATGATTATTATCTCATACATATTAGAGATAAGGATGGAATACGATCTTATAATCATCAAATACTAAATTAGGCACATTGAAGAGATGATAAGATAAAGTTGTTTTTGTCAAGTTTTGCTCTCTTCATTATTTTTGGATGAAAAGGTTTATAATCGTATTTAAGTTGAGTATAAATGACTCATATAATTCTTACATGTTGTTTTAATCACTATTGGTTATATAATAGTGAGTCGTATCTTGGAGTGTTTTTATAAATAAAAATTAATTTATAAGTTTTATAAATTAAACTTATAAAAACATTCAAAATTTTAATTAAGTATGCTAATAAATTGTTATGATTGATAAAATATTACTTGTATTTTATTATTTTATTAAATAATACATTTTATTAGCTAAATTTTTTATTATAATATTTAAAAAATGTATTTTAATTATATTAGAATATAATTTAATTTTAAAATTAAATAAACCAAAACTTTATAAATAAGTATTTTATTAAAAATTTATATGAATAATTTTAATTTTGTTTAAATAAATATTAAAATAAAATTTTGATTCTTTTTTTTTTTTTATTGATTTGCTTAATTTCTATTCGCGATTGAGCCGTTGATTTGCTTCGATCCATAATTGTTATTCCCGAAGAGATGGTGACTTTGGGTGGGAGCGAGGACAGGACGAGACAGATGAAGACAGGACGAGACAGAAGAGGACAGCCGAGGAAACCGGGCAATGAAGGGACGAAATTTGCTAAGTACGTATACATAATATAATTAATAAATAGAGTATATAACAATGGTCGCGTGTGCGCCGCTGCGCCCCCAGCTGAGCGTGTAACTGAAAAGCGTTATTGGCTTGGCATTGGGTGATGTATTCCCATACCTCACACTCAAATTGAAATTGCACACATCAAGAAACTCTAGAACGGGCCCATCTGCACCGTCGATTATCGAGATAAGCTTCTTACGGTTAGGTTGCTTTCTTGGTCCACCAAACCTCGTCGTTTTTCACAAAAATCACACAAAATGGGTGGAGCAGTCCAGAATGAAGATTCACGATTACGTTTTAAAAATCATTTGAAAGGTTAAAATGATGCTGCCCATATTAAAAAGAAAAAGAGAGAATAATTAACTATAAATAATTCTTAAATTATATATCTTCTCTTTTCTTTTTTTTTAATTTACTTGTCTCCTAAGTTTAGTACAATGTCAAATAAATTAATATTATAAAACTAATATGGGGAATCTTTTTAAAATAAAATATAAAGACTTCAATGTTATGTTGTAAATCAAAGATTAGGTGCAGACTGGTCACCAACATCATCTTTTGCAGCACTTTTAATTGTTTAAGTTATATTGTGTAATTAATAATTGTGTGCATATGTACCAAAGTTGTGGTTCCAAACTTCCGGGGCAATTCAAATCTTAATAACAACATGTATGCCTTACATTTATGTCATGCCGTTTAATATATGAATTATCATGATATAGATATTTTAATCTCAAACTATATTAAATTTTATTATTAATTTAATATTATTTTGTATTATATTTTATTTTAATTTTAATATTATTTATTTTTATAAAAATATATTTTAGTATTTTCAGTGAATAAGAGTAGATATTTGACGTTTTAAAACTTTATGAGTGAGACTTTGTCATTTAAGGAAACCTTGGGTGGGAATTAGTGATTTAACCAAAAACAATAATTAATTAAATAAACCACTTTAGTAAAGCTTCTATGATTTTAACTACTATTTATTGAAATATCCAAGTTTAACTTGGTATTTTAAATAATGTAAAGATTATCGTTATCCTTTAGGTTTGAGCAATTTGAATATCCTAACCATATTCACCGTATCAATCCCAACTCTCATCAATTACATTTCAAACAAAAACTTAATAACCAAACTGAAAACTTGAATAAATCGACATATAAAAATATATATATTTGCTTATGAATAGGCATGATTGAGTTCAATAGTAGCATTCATGTTTATTAGATTAACATGTAGTTTTCTAAAAGTCATGGGTTTTTTCATTTTGCTCTACCTTGGTATGATTTATATGTTAAGTTTGGTTTTGTTCATTGCAAAATCCTTTTTATGTATAAGGGTAAGATTGTCCAACTTTATTTTATTGACTATATCTATATAATCTTCGGTGTTTGTTATGATAGTATATCCTCTATAAAATTGTTAATTTAAGGTCGAACAACATATTGTCATCCAAGGTTTTATTAAATGGCAAACTCTCACCGATAAAAGTTTAAAAAACCAAATACTTACCACTTTTCTGTTAAAAGGCTAAATACCCTTTATAAAATTCAATATAAATACTATTAAAAATAAAAATAAAATAATTAATTAAAAACAGTCATCGTCATTGGCGATGGTGGCCAACATAAACCACACTAAATGATCGAAAATAATTACTTAGTTTTATTGATGGTTAACTAACCGTCAATAAAATCAAGATCTAACCGCCACGATGGTGAATGACAGAGATAATTAGAACTGGAGAATGCCAAAAACGACTAAAATGTTTGACATCGATCGTTTTTAGCTATTTTAGATGGTTGAGACAGTCAAATCTAGTTGCCTCTACCAGATTTTTGGTAGCTTTTGTCATTGTAGTAATTAGATCTGACTGTTAATAGAATCAAGTAACTGTTTTCGACCACCTGGTAAGTTTTATGTTGGTCACCCTTACTAGCAACGCTGTTAGCAACGGTGACTACTTTTTTTAATTATTTATTTTATTTTTAAAATTTTTATTATTATTTTAATAATATTATTATTTTAAATTTATATTTTAATATTATAAAATTTATTTTTAATTTTAATTCAAAAAGATAAATATACCCCTTTGAATTTAGTCAATAGATAGGTATTTAGTTTTTAAAACCTTTATGAATAACAATTTATCATTAAGCAAAATCTTGGATGACAATATATTGTTCATCCTTAATTTAATTGGTTATCCACTCCAGTAGTAATTAACAAAATATTAAAGGTTCATGGGCTATGTTTTTGCAGTTGTTGTCTCTAAGCTGAACCCATGGACCCTTGCCCACACCACACCACAAAGCGGACCAACTACGTAATCCAATAAGAGAGCTGGACTGGACCAACAAACTTAAAACAAAAGCCATTGTGCACTGGTGCTGCGCTGCGCCTGTCTGCCATTAGCATTGAGCCGCGTAATCCAAAACATAGGAGAGGGTTTGAACCAGCCATAAAGCATAATTATTCAACCCAAGGTTTAGGGAAATTACTTCCCACCCCTTAGATTCTTAAAACTTTCACCCGCAATAGTTCCATAAACAGAAACAAGCTCAAGAATAGTCCTCAATAAGTGAATTATCATATTACCCTTATTTCACTTTTATAGAATTATCATATTATCCTTAAAAAAATATCAATAATCGAACTAAATTCAATCAAAATTGTATTTATTAATGTTTTATTTTATTTGAATCTCATTTTTTAAGTGTAATTTAAAGATTAATTCAGAGTCGTGATAATTACATTATTAGTTTTTTTTTCAAAACTTATAGGGGTGAAAGTAATTTAAGAATTTATGGGGTAAAAAATGAATTTTTAAAACCTTCTGTCGCCATAAAATGGGAAAACAACCAAATGGCAGATTGAATGTCAGTGACATAGTCACACCAATCGTCGATCGCCAACATGCCTTATTCATTGAGCAGCGCCGGCCCTTCCCGCCTCCTCGCCTACCGTTCCACCGCCGTCTCCAAGCTTTCTTTCACTTCTGCTTCTGCTTCTGATTCTTCTCTTTCATTCTCTTTCTCTACTTCACCTCTCAATTGTCTCAGATCTTCTCCTCTCGTTCTCCAGGTAGGAACAGCATTTCATTTCTTATTTATTTTATTTAAGGAATAAATAAATCAAAATGAATTTGTTTCTTTTCTTATTTTCACGTTGTGGAGTGTAGAAGAGATGGTTGGTGAATGCCACGAACCGATGGTTTAACACATCAGCGTCGCCAAAATGTGCGGCTTCCGATCCTGCTCAATTGAAGAGGGCTAGAGAAGATATTAAGGAGCTTCTGAAAACCAAGTTTTGCCATCCTATTTTGGTAATTTTGCTGTCAGTCAACTCAATTATTTAAATTGTAACAGTACCTGTTTGCTTATAATTGTGAATTATTAAATTATTTTCCTTGCTTTGTTTTGTAGTTAAGGTTGCTAAACTTATTTCTATGACATCAAAATATTGATGTTTACTAATGACAAACAATGTATCGTATAATTTTATTTTGTTATTATTTTTTATCCCCAGTTCACGTAAACATATTGCAGCTGCCTAAGAAAATGTTGTCAAGTGGTATAAATCTTGTTGTGAATGATCTAATAGGTTCGCCTTGGTTGGCATGATGCGGGTACTTATAACAAGAACATTGAGGAGTGGCCTCAAAGAGGTGGAGCTAATGGAAGTCTTAGATTTGAAGTTGAGCTTAAACATGGAGCCAATGCTGGTAATGGTTTGAAATTATGTGCATTTGAGTTCAGTTTGGAACATTGGCGCCTCACAAGTTGTCATTTCAGGTCTTGTGAACGCATTGCAGCTGATTCAACCCATAAAGGACAAATACTCTATTGTCACCTATGCAGACTTATTCCAGTTGGCCAGTGCTACTGCTATAGAGGTTTTTTTAACTGTTGCTTTGAATTCAATATTTTTCAAATTTTTTGAGATTTTATTTATTGCTTTGAACTCAGGAAGCTGGGGGCCCCAAATTACTCATGAAGTACGGAAGAGTGGATGTCTCAGGACCTGAGCAGTGCCCCGAAGAAGGAAGGCTTCCTGGTTTGTGAAACATTAACTTTTGTAGTCTTTGGCAATATATCTTTTGCTTGTGGTGGCTACAACAATAAAAAAACACAATTTTCTTCGGGAGTAGTTCAACATGAGGAACAATTCCTTGGGAATCAATATGGTTGATAACGTGATAAATATGGACTTGCCATGTCACAGTCATTGGAAATCCTGATGAGTGTGGTTTGGTTTAGCAAAAAATAAGTGTTCACACAGCTCTTTGTGGAATAAGGGTTAGTTTAGTATTTGATACTGTGGAACGTTAGGCATAGTACCTAGATCATGAGCTATTGTGTGTGTACTTTGTCTTTATGGGAAGCTATTAGGCACTTGAGTCTTTAAAGAGAAATAAGAAAGAACTAAATTTATTTAGGTTTCAATCTGCTGGCAATTTGCAAATTGATCACTTAGTCTTCAAGTTAAGTTGTCCATTATTAATCTTTCTCTCTCTCTCTCTGTATCTATCTCTATCTATATATTAATTTATAGTGTTCTTGGAGCCCTATGAGTGTATTTATTTGCTGGCATAAAAGAGTCATCATGGCACCTGTGCTGGGCTTTGTAGATGAATCTTGAGCTCCTACGTATATGGTTGAATTGTTTTCTTAGAATCTTTAGTAGTAAATCTTCCAATTTTAGGTTGTGAGGATACTTTCTGTAGTTTGATTATCTTTTCCATATTAATCCATTGCTGCTTGTATGGCACTTCAATTTTAACTTAGCAACTGATTTAAGTATTCATCTGACTTTAAGATGCTGGCCCTCCCTCGCCTGCCGAACATTTGCGAAGCGTTTTCTACAGAATGGGATTAAATGATAAGGTAACTTTAATTGCAAGGTAGATTGGGTCGTTATTTTACTGCAAATTTGCATGCAGGGCTTTATATGTCACTTGCTTATGCAGGAAATAGTTGTGTTATCTGGTGCACATACCCTGGGAAGGTCTAGACCTGAACGGAGTGGTTGGGGAAAACCAGAAACAAAGTATACGGTAAAAAACCTCTTAATTTTTAATAACTCATGTTGAGATGCTTTCAAATTTTCTCTGTGGAATGTGTAATTTGGATGGTTCATCAAATTTAATGACTTACCAATGCTGATAGAAAATAGCTTTACAGATAGCTAACAAGTTAATAGAAAACGTTGTATGACAGAAAGATGGACCTGGAGCTCCTGGAGGGCAGTCCTGGACAATGGAATGGTTGAAATTTGATAATTCCTACTTCAAGGTTTGAAGTCAGTTCATACTCATCGTGTAGTGAGAAATAAAGGGGTTGGGGTTCCAAAATTCCATTCCTGACTGTGATTTTCTTGTGCAGGATGTTAAAGAAAAAAAGGATGAAGATCTTCTTGCGTTGCCTACTGATGCTGTCATTTTTGAAGATCCTTCATTCAAGGTGAAATGTAATGAAATTTTAGTTCAACACCAACATAAAATCTTCATTTATAGCTAATAAATATTGCATGATTTGCAGGTATACGCTGATAAATATGCTGAAGATCAGGAATCATTTTTCAAGGATTATGCTGAAGCCCATGTCAAACTCAGCAACCTTGGTGCCAAATTTGATCCTCCTGAGGTTTGTAAATTTTGAATGCTTGTGTCCGGTGTTTTTGTGAAATATGATAAATTAAAATTTCTTCGTGCACTAGAAAATACTCTAATTTTTTAATGAATCTTAAGTTTAGCACCCCTTTGCTTTTGATGGCCTCTTTTATTAGTAAATTCATTGGTTCAAAACATGCGCAGTCTTTGTTTTGGATTTATTCATGCAACAAACACCTAGTACAGGAATGGACCCAATAAGAGATCATTTTACTTTAAAAGGTGATAACACCCTGGATTAAAGACTAATATATATGAACTCAGATGCAAAGATTTTTCATATGTAAAATACATGAAGAAATTGTTTTATAGTCGGTTTCTGGAATTGTTTCCTAATATTTTGAATAGCTTGGGTTCTTCTCACTCAAACGCATGCATCTTTAGTGTGCCAAAATAACAGTAAAACCACCTTCAATTGGTCTTTGGGGTTAGCCTGACAAAACATTATCATCTTTTGTTATCAGAATGGCTCCCATTCTTGGCTTCAGTACCAAGGAGTTTTCATCTCTAAACTAAGACAAGCAATGATGAAGATGATTTTTGACCTTTTACACTAATTCTTTAATTTGTGGTTAGGGTATCGTGATATAGATGATAGTCCCACAGACCTGAGCCAGAGAAGTTTGTAGCTGCCAAGTATTCTTCTGGGAAGGTTGTTATCATGAGTAACTAGGTTTTTCTCTAAATATTCTTTTACTCAGTGGTTATCAAAAGTTTGCTGCTGTCTTATGGTGGAAATTGTGGATGTCTAAATTGTTTGGCTCCTCTTCTCTTTATGATTTGCTGCAGGACTGAAAAACACAAAGTGTCTTGTTTTCCTTTGCCGTATCTATAAATAAATAATACAGGAAGCTTTATTTCAAATCATCCTCACCTCACAACTAAAACTTGGAAGTAAGTGAAGGAGAAAGAATAAATTTCAAGTAGTGTTGCATATTCGAATTGCAGAGACAGGTGTCAACTGCTACGAAGCAGAAGATTCGGGCAGAGTATTAAGCTTTAAGGTCGAACTTCTAGCATTTGTTACATCTCTTGTTTTGATTTTTGAGCCTTATTACAGAAATTGCATCTTTTTCACTTTCTAGATTGAACTTTCCACGGCGGAATAGCACGTAAGCATGGTGACTCAAAATAACACTGAATAGGACAATTAATTTATGCATTACGATTATCAAGTACAACTGCTGAGTAGTTCTGTGGTGAACTCATATTTTGTGGCACACTTGATTTTAGGTTAAAATCATCTCATCGTCATGGAGCAATATGGGCCAAATCTTCTCTGTGTCTTTCAGGGACATCGCCTGACCCAAGCCCAAATGTCTTTTAAGGCCCATTCTCCATGTAGAGTTGGGACGTTAGATCTTCATTTGTGGGCGACATAAATGTCACCACAGTATCTGTGCGAAAAGTTAGATAGATCGCTGCCAGGACATAAATGGCCATCAGGGGAAACACTATGATCCCAATCATAATATTTCCTGCTTTCGGTATATGGTTGTTGATCAGCCAATCTACAAACCCTTTACTCAGGTAATACACATTGATGCCGATGATTCCTAAACCCAAGATCCATGAAATAAGGCTAATCTGCATGTATGTATTTAAAAACCAAAAAAAAGAAAAAAAAAACCCATTTAGAAATCGGGAGGGAGAAAACATAAATAAATTATAAGAAAAAAAAAAAAAAGCTTACATAAATCGAATTCTTGTGTGGTCCCATCTTCGTTTTACTGCTACTGAATTTAAGAAGAGGGATCAGAGCAAATGGCAGTTCAAATGACAGAATCATCTGCAAACAAAGCGTAAAAATTTATAACAGGTTTAATTAAAAAGACCGAATTTATGACTAAGTTTCTAACCGATGCAACGATGATTAGTTTGCCCGCGCCTTGAGGTCCACCGATGATAGAAACAATTAGACTTGGTACAATGGCAATGCTCCTTGTCAAAAGGTTTCTCATCCATGGTTTCATCTTCAAATCCAGGAAGCCCTGAAATCAAATAACCGCTAAGCCAAATAATGAAGTCAGATTAATTATGTTCAAGTTTTGATTCAGTTCTCCAACCTGCATGACGAATTGTCCAGCGTACGTGCCTGTGATTGAGGAACTTTGCCCGGACGCCAGAAGTGCAATGGCATAAACGGTCGAGCTCGACTTTCCCAGCACGTTCTTTGCATAATGTTTGAGTTTTTTAGGTTAATATAGAGAATAGAGATAAACTTTCAGTTCAGTAAAACTAGCCAAAATCGAATGATTCAGACCTTTAGAAGAAAGGAAGCTGACTTTAGAGTTATATCGCTGCATGGATCCTCGCCCTCGCTGGAGAGGCTTGCGGCGGAACAAATAGAGCCTGAGACTGAGATTACTGCAACATTGATTAAAAATGCTACAAAAAGGGCCAACCCACTTTCTATAAGGAAATATCTACAAGCATCCTGCAAGTAAAATTCGAATATCAGCACCAAAAGGTAGAAGCTTTATGTTCATTGTTGATGTAACTGTTATTATGCTGCCTTACATTTATGCCCCGGACAGAAGAGGGCACTTTTCTGGACAGCACAAGAGCCGAGTGCAGATATAGATTGTGCCTGCATTTAACAATAAAATTTAAAAGAAAGCTGAAAAAATTGTTGTTAAAGAGATGATACATGAGAGATGTGATGGATCATACGGCATGACTAGGGCTCCGATGAGGGCAATGGCAGCGCCGGTTGCTTCATGGTCCTTGAGCTTGGGAATAAACATGCCCTTCACCACGTCAATTGTAGAAGGCTTTGCATAACCCATTTCAGCAAAAAAACAAGCAGCCATTACGAATACAAACATTGCTATCAGCATTTCCACCTTCCTCACCTATCATTTCAAACGTTACCAGTGAAAAAAACAAGTTGGTTTTAGAAAATCGAACTATTGAAGTTGAGATTTTAAATTACCCCGTATCTCTGGAGTCCAAGAAGCAGGAGGGTGCTCAAGCCAGTGAAGAGAACGCCGACCCACACTGGGATGTCAAATAATATATTCAATGCGAAGGCCGTCCCAATCACTGAACAAAAGAAATGTCATAAATATGATCGAAATTTCAGTATAATGTGAAGGACTGAATTGAAAACTTATCCATGCCTTCGGGTACATCAGCAGCGATGACGGATATTTCCGCTAGAAACCAGAGAAAATACTTAACGTAACTTGGGTACTCAATCCTGCATAACTCCGCTAAATGCTTGCCTGAAAATCCAATGAAAAAAAAAAGCATTTTCAATACTTTGAACTAACTGTATACATTAAGCTTGTAATTTTGCGACTCACCGGTGCTTACACCAAGATTTGCAGCAAGGGACTGGATTATAAGAGCGAAGATCAAACCGATAAGAACCACCCATAATAGCTGAAAACGGCAAACACAGACGCTTGTAAGTTTTCTTCTTGCATTCTATTTGAAGAAGGCATAATAATAATAATTATATTCGGTAAACTTATTTTTCTTTCTCATACTTCATATCCGTGATCAGCCCCCGCTTGCAAATCAGTTTCCACTGTTACAACAAAACACACAGTGATAAATAAAAACACAGACGAAGAGAAAGAGAAAGAGAAAGATAAAGAGAGAGAAGCTCACAGTTTCCAGGGTCGAGATAAGCCAATGAGACGAGGAAACCAGGGCCGATAAATTGCAGAAACCTTTTCCAGCCGGGCTCCTCAACCTGACTGTGACTGGTGTCATCAGCGACGTCAGCTGATGGGCTCTTCTCTCTTCCATTACTGCCAAACTCCCATGCCATCTGAGAATATATTTGTTTTTCTCTGTAATCACTGCGGAGTTATCCCAGATGCAATGCAACTGTTACTGCCCTCTGAACACTTGCACACCTTCCATGGGATTAAGATTCCTATTTATCTTGGCTTCACCGCGAACGCTCGTTCTGTATTTGGAAAGAGTATGGAATACAAGGTAAATACAAATCAGCAAGAAATACGATTATATTTAAAATATTAAAATAAATAAATTTATCATCCTATTTTCTTACGTGGCATTTATGGAATCGGGAAAAAGTGTACGCAACATACTCTTTGTGTTGTGCGGACAATCCGAGTTGGCGTTACGCTGGGAAATTTACGAAGAAGCGTGGGGTCAGCACGTGCCAGAGTGTGAGGGTCATAGGAGACAGCAAGTCACCACTCGAGGAAGACAACGCCGGAGTGGGTGCGCTAAATGAGGTCCAATTAAGGAATGTTGAACGGATAAGCTAAAAACTCCAATGTAATACCAAATTTAGAAAGAATCACATGACATCCCACAAGTTTTAAAATTTTACATTCTTACCCTGTACTCAATTTCTAAGCTGGTGATTTTTAAATTTTAACGAATAATTTTGTTATATTGATATAGTTGTACCAACATAACGTCAAAGTTTCGTTTAGTTCGTGATTATGTAGTAATTTGTAATGCATTGAACATAAATTTTAAATAATACTTAAAAATGAGGAGTGATAGGAAAATAGGAGAATTTTTTTTAATATTATAATTAGAGTAAATTAGTATTTTATAATACGAGGTTGTTAGAAATTTTATCATCCAGGAGGTATTTTACTGTATTGGAATAAATTAATATTTGCTAAATTTTGAACCAAATTTTTATTAAAATAATATAATTTGTATTTTTGGTTGTAACACTGTTAGTTACAACCAAATTAAGGGGTAAACTGATATTTACCAAATTTTATTTAAAATTTTAAAGAATATATTTTATATTTTTATTTATAATACTATTAATTACAATACACAAAGAAACTATCAAATGAAAGTAATGGATAATTATCATCATCAGGAACGAATTAATTACGATATACAAAGAAACTATCAAATGAGAGTAATAGATAATTATCATCGGGGGCGAATTAATACTGTATTATAGAAAAAAAGGGTTAAATGATATTTACCAAATTTGTATCGAACTTTTTTAAAGAGTATATTTTGTACCTTTTGTTATAATCCATTAATTATGATACATAAAAAAAAAAAAAACTTTAAAATGTTTTTAATGCATATTTACCATACAAGGGATAAATTGATATTTATTAAATTTCGTATCAAATTTTTTTAAAGTATATTATATACTTTTAATTACGAGATACGAAAAACCTTAAATTTTAAGTGCATGTATTAAATCTTAATGTTTAAACTCTAAAACACATAAACCTTAACTATTAAATACTTAAAATCCCAAATCCTATAACTTTTAAATTGTAAACCCTAAACTCTCCTAATTTGATATATATATTACTTAATGACTTCATCCTCCCCTCACATTCCAATTTCTTTCTATTATTTGTTGAATTTGTTCTTTTTGATGGCTTGCAAGAACTTAATGGATTGTTTTTATTTATTTATTTACTTAAATGTAATTGAATTTGATTTTTTTTGGTAAAACACTTGCAAATGTTATAACTTACATGAAGGAAATGTTATTATTTTTTCCACGTTGTAGGGTTTGGATAAAAAATTTGGTGGATTATTTCGAAACCCAAAACCAGAACCAATTAAGTAGGGACCTATTTGCATAGGTTTCAGTTCTACTTCTTAAATCTTACGAGCATGTTAATTTTGATTTCAGTTTCAGTTTTTTTTGGGTAAAGTACTTGAATTCACTTTACTTGAATTTATTATTGTTATTATTTTTGTTATGTACTCAAATTGAGACACTTGTTATACGTTAAAAAATATTTATGCATTAACATTTATGTGACATGAGTAACTGTTTATACGTTTATGATTGACATTGATGAGTACAAAGTTACAATCTACATGCCATTGATCAATCACCACACTACGAGTTCGATTTTGCACATCTTATATCGACATCGTCATAACGTGAGTTATTAGTTTAACAAAACTTAGCCTCTGTGCTTCGAATGTTGTCTTCACATTGAGAACTAATGTATTCAAGGCATGAGTACACTACTTGAGGTAGGTTGATCTCTTCACTTGAAATATCAAATACACGTCATAAGTTTGCACTATGCTAATGCATTACGAGTTAGAAGAAGCTTACGGGTGACTTACGAATCTTGAAAAGCTTTGACAAAACCCTCCATCTAGCACCAAATTATCGATGCAAATTTATATATATTGACTAGAAGTATGTAATATTGAGCCTCATGAAAGAGAGACAATAATTATGATTGAAATCAACTGTATAATTTTGTATCCATTAAATGATATAGGTGAATGGTGTTTGATTTTGCAAGTACACGAAATTTATATGAATAATAAATAAAGACAAAGAGATGTTTAAAGACAAAAATGTATAAGTCTAAATTCATGGTTACTGTATTTATCTTTAAGAAGATTTTCCAATAATTGATACATAGAATTATTCTTTTTGTCTTCGTTTATCTCTATTTGATTCTTTATATTTATATAATGAAAATGTAAAAACAATCTTATTCATTAAATTTAAATTTAATTTTAATTTTTTATTATATTTTACATAGAGATATGATAATTATCTGATCTCGATTTGATAAGAATTTATTACTTTTTTAAATAAACATAACATAAAAAATGAGACGTGCCTTGACAAGTCACGACATTTAAGTGAGAGACTTTTATCTGTATATTAAATTTTTATGTTTTGTTTTATGATTTTTTTAAGATAAAAAATACGATCAAAATTGGCGTTCTTATAATTTTTTTCGAATGTACACCTCGTCAGTTTCTAAACCTCTAATCACATTGAGCTAGTAAAAATTATCGTTTTCCGAATTCACCGTCCTCTTGTAATTTTTATCATCATGTCCTATGATATATCTTATGCTTGGCTCTAATATATTCCTTCATGCACCGTGGATGTAGGGTGAATCTAGCAAAGAGAAAGGCCTGGGACGGTGGTCCTGAGGCCCAATTCCAATGTCCTGGAGAGGTCCAACCTTGTGGGCACTCCACCAAAAATGGAAAGGAGGGAGGCCATTCTGTCCTGGTGGAGTCAAATAATAATGAGACGAAACCCGAGCTTTCGATAATGGGGAAGCTTTTAAAAAGTGATGGGAGAAAGTTGGAACCCAGCTTTCTCTCTGCCTTTTTCTCGCATGGAGGAAGCACATGGGGTTTCAGCTTCATGATGACTCTTCCAAATCCACCATGTTTTCAAATAGAGAAATTCAACGGTTGAGTTCGGTTCATTATTTTTATTTTAACCTTTAAAATTTGAATGAGTTTGTTTTTACCCACTCGATTAAAAACAAAAAAAGTTAAGGCATTTGACCACTTTTGGCATCCATCTTGACCGTCCATTTGTCCTCACCTCATCTCTCTTCCTTATCTTGTCTTCTTCTTCTTCTTCTTATTATTATTATTTAAATACACACCTAAATTATCCTCTTTGAAATCAAGAAGCTGATGCCTTCTAGTTCAGATTAGGTTAACAGCCCAGCTTTCTTTTAAAAATTGGACGTCATCGCAGCCTCTTGTATTGTATTGAAATGAGTCAAAGTCAAATCCCACGCAAATTACAGACACGTGGCATAAAACAAGAGAATTTACATTCGAGGGGCGGAGAGTTTAACTCTATAATTATTATTTTCTTTTCTTTTCCCTCAATTTATATAATAAGAAAAAAGCTTGGAGGTTTTATAGTTGTAAGTCTTGAATGAAACGCTAGAATGTGGGTATTGGGGTGCATGTGTAAATATTATAAGTTAAGGGGCAAAACAAAAAATTTGTCAAACCGTTCAACCCTGGACCTGAGATTAAATGATAGAAATTTTGGTCTATATGTCAAACCTTAAATAGGGGTTTGAATGTTAGGTATAGAAGATAGGGGGTTTATGTAAAATCCCTTTGTAGTGCCACTAAGTTTAATTTGGAGATGCATGCGTTAATATTTTAAGCTAAAAGGGCCAAATAATATTACATGGGTTTTTCAGGCGTTTTGAGGAAAAAATGGGGATGGAATCAGATTTTGACCGATTCTTAAGATTTAGGAATAAGAATTGAAATCAAACGGAATAAATTCCTATTTGAAACCTACCTAACCGATTCCAATTTGTTTTTTGTTCCTCATGAAATTGTTCGCCAATTTTATTTATACTTTCAAAAAAAATTGCTTTTAGCTTTCTCTTATTACATCTCCTTTCAAACTCACTTTCTCTATTTTTCCATCTTTTTGGCTTCTTTCAAAAAAAGCAAAAAGGGTTAGACAATGATCACATACTATTTTCATTGGATTTTTTGGCTTGCAATAAAGTGAACATGTAATAATCTTGTTGAAAAACAATATGATGTGCGAACATGGTATACCAACTTTATAGTTAGAGATGCATCTTGATCTCGTGAACTAAAACCAAATATGAATTTTGTAATTGAAATAAACTTATTGAGATCGGGATAAAAGAATCATAAAAATATGCATTAGAGACATAATAGTAATTAAAATTTTAGTTGTTTCGGATAGGTCTAAGAAAACGGTTAGTGTTTACTTTTCTGGTTTGAAGTCGTGTTTATATCATATTTCGTTATTGATTTAAACGATAAATTTGGATGATAATTTAATAGTAAACAAAACTCAAAGTTTAAGTATTTTTTTTTTACCACGTTTTAAAGAGTAATAATCATTATTATAATTAATAAAAAATTCAATGATTATGAATGTATTTAATCTGTATATATTATATATTATATAAATAAATAAATAAATAAATATAATAACAACAAAATAAACGAATATTGGTCGTCAAATCTCTACTTAACAACAACAACTCCCTTCTATCCTTCATCTTCTTCTTTTTGTCTCTTTTGCTAAACAACTATATTTATTTCATTTTTAAATGAAAATAATGTAAATTATTTGAAATTAAATTTCTGATAATATATATAGTGTGGCACGTGGGATATGCATGGCGTGATGGGATGTTCATAATGGCGAAAAGGATATCTGTACGTGGCTCATTTATTTTGGAAGATTAAAATGGAAACTTGGGCGTTACTCTTCTTCGTTCGTCCATGTTCTCTTTTTAATAATAAATCTTTTGTGCAATATTCTCATTTGTTAAAATTATACGCTTTTAATAATTAAAATAATATCAACATCTTTTTTTAATAATAGGAAACGAAAAGCTTGCTGCATGGCATGGCATGGGATGCCACTTTGGTTAAAGCCTTCAGCTTTCCTTCTTTTATGCATATTAGATAAGAAATCCAATCAAACCATTAAATGTTAATTACAGTGTCTCGAGGGCTAGGCTCGAATTTAAACTTATTCAAATTTGATTTAATTTTAAAAAATTGAATTTAAATTTAGGTATTACGATCAACAAATTTTGGTTTAACCAAACTTAAATTTAATTAATGTGTTTTTAAATTTATCTCCCCTCCTTAACGAAGCCAGTGCCACTAGAGGCCCTTCTAAAATTTATCTTTTTATAAATTTTTAAATATTATATATATATATTTTAACTTTTAAACACATAAATTTATGCATAAATTCATTTTATGAACATAAATTTTATTTGTTATTAAAATATATAAGCCAATTTGAAAATTTATATATTTTAATTGGACCCTCTTGACAAAAAATTTTGCCACATGGTCATCAATCATATGATTGAAAACCACCAATGACTTATTATTAAGATTAGATTCGAATCAAACCAAGTTTAAGTTTGATCCACTCAAGTTCGATTTCATTTGAGAGAGCCAAATTCAAACTCGTCAAGCTCTCTTTAAAGTTGTTCGAGTTCGATTTATTTGAAAAGATCTAATCCTGAATTCAATTATAGTTTTTAATTGAATTGAGGTGAGTTTTATGTTGACTCAGTATTGTAGTCAAGTGAAAAATGATTAAAACGATTATCATATGGATAAAATTTTTTAAGCCCACAAAACTTAAATTAAAGCTTGAGTTTGGGTTTGACAATATTAACCTTTTAACTTTGAGTTTAGTAAAATTGAATTTGAATTATTTTAAATTTATTTGAATTAAATTTAAAAAAAATATTTTAACCATACGCAACCAATAAATCCAACAGAACACCGCCGTAAAACTAAAAAAGGGAAAGGAGGGTAGGAAATGAGGTGGTTGGGCGATGGCTTGGATGTTTCAGGGAAGTTGGGCTGGGCTGGGCTGCACTACATGGCGCGTGACGACACTTTAAATAGAAACATTGTGGTTGAGACAGCGAAAGACAATGGTGTTGGGAGACATCACAATGCAAATATGAGGAGACTGAATGATGTCAGTGGAGGGAAAGTCATATTTTATTTTTTTCTCCAATAACCAATTTACCATTTTACCCTAAATTTTATTGTCCCTGCAAAATTAATGAGCGCGACAGATGGCGGGTTCCACGAGCCTGCATCTCCCTGCTGCAATTTCTGAAACCATCTCTGTTTCAGTGAACCAGAGAGGCCCTTTTCTCCATTAATTAATTTATTTTCACTACATATGCCTGACAGTTTTCAAATCTCCAGGTAACATCAATAAAATAAAAAAGAAAGCTTTTATCACAGTAAGAATACAAAGACCTCTTCCCGGCAGAGTATCTCAGTTGCAATTTTCAATTGTATGGACGCTTGTGTTTCTCTTTCATCCAATTCGACGGTCAGATTCATCTCTTTTTTGGGTTTTCTTTCCGTTTCTGTTTCACTCGGTTTCGTAGGGTTTTGCTTTATTTAGTTTTTGATGATGAAGTGGTAAGTTGAAATTAGCCTTGGATCTACTGTTTTTTACTGACTTGCCCCTAGACAATGCTTTCTCCTGGTTGTCCTCTCTACGAACATAAGGCACCATGAGCAGCGTTCTTCGTCGGCTTATCATCATCATCGTCATAATCACTCCTTCATCAGGGGACCTGTTTATGCAAATTTCTTCTTCGTCTTCGTCTTCTTCTGGGTCCTGGATATGGGATGTGCAGGATCTAAAATCGATGACTTACCGCTTGTGACGCTCTGCCGAGAACGCAAGCAGCTTCTCAAGGAAGCGTCGGAATACCGAGTCGCATTCGCTGCTTCACACGTGTCATATTTCTATGCGCTTAAGGGAGTTGGTGACGCGTTTCGAAAATTCGTGGAGGAGGAGCTTGTGATTGGAGGTTCTGGATCTTCCACAGACTCTCCGGTTCTCACTTTGCCCTCCGACGAAGGCAAGTCCTCGTCCAAGCAAAGGAAAATCTGGAACTCTTCCTCCTCCACGTCGATTTCTCATTCGGCTGATGATAGATTGAAAGAGGAAGAAAGACGTGAAGATTCGCATTTGCATTTGTCTTCCGGGTCGGATTTAGATACGGAATCGGATTCAGGTCATATCCATATACAGGATAGCGACGAAGAAGATGGACATCAACATGAACGCCACCATGAACAAGATGAGCCATCTTCTTCTTCGTTTCATGGTTTCAATTATCCATATTATTATGCGCAACAAAACTTTGCTTACCCTCCAAATCAACAGGACTCATCTTACCCTCCAAATCAACAGGACTTATCTTACCCTCCAAATCAGCAAAACTTTGCTTATCCTCCAAATGAACAGAACTGGGAATACCCTCCAAATCAACAAGATCTGGCATATCCTCCAAATGAACAGAACTGGGAATACCCTCCAAATCAACAAGATTGGGCATATCCTCCAAATCGGAACTACAACATGTATTATATGAAAAAATCTGCTACACCGGCGAAGTCTGTTGTATACGAGGAGCCCGAGCGACATTATGCTGGGTCCGTCTATGGATACGGCAACGGTGGACCGGGTTATCCGCCCATGTATCAGAATGGTGCGTTTTTCGGGTTCTCAATGGGTTCACCTTCAGCAAATGATCAACGGACGAGTCCACCAACTAAACCGCAGCCACCTCCTTCGCCGCCGAGGGTGTCCACGTGGGATTATCTGAATGTGTTCGACACTTATGATAGTAGTAACAATTATGGAATGTACCCGGGTTCATTTAGATACGGTTACGGGTCGAATGCGAGTAGTCCGGATTCGACTGTGGTGCGGGAGAGAGAAGGAATACCACCTTTGGAAGATGAGACAGAGCCAGAAGTTTATAAAAAAGAAAAAAAGAAAAATATAATAAACGAAGAAATGAATTTAAACGTGAAAAGTGGTAGTAATAATAAAAACAAGAATGTGAACTTTGGAGAGGGAACTTCTACGTCAGTCCCTGTGCAAAACATTAGTAATGAGTCACCGATTATTGAGAAAGCAGAGCCTAAAGAGTTTAAGAACAATAGTGGCAGTAGTATTGAAAGTATCGTGTCAAAGAGTTCTGAAGAGGGCATCGCGAGAAAAAAAGGGGTGAGTTTTGAGGTTGAAGACTCATCAATTACTACTGTCGATATTGAATCTTCAAAGCCCAGTAGCTTAACTACATTGTCAGTTCATGGAACAAGGGACCTTCAGGAGGTGGTAAAGGAGATCAGGGATGAGTTTGAGATTGCTTCTAGTTATGGAAAAGAGGTTGCAGTGTTGCTTGAGGTCGGAAAGTTGCCTTATCAGCGTAGAACCACTCCGCTACTTAAAGGTATGATTTAAGCCTCGTCTGTTTATTTGATTATAGCTTTCTGTGAATACATTTACTTTCCAGTTCTGTTTCTGTGGTTTGGATGTATTTTCATGCATTTTGAATGCTCTCTATCACCTTTTCAGTTAATATTTATAATATGGGTTTATCATTTGTGTGATTATGGAAGTTCGCAGCAATTTTTTGTTGCTGGGGTGCTATTCAGTGAATATCTAGTCGGGTTCATTATATTAGTTGACCCAGCTTGGTCGAATCACATATGTGGTTTCCCCTTGCAAGATCTGGTTTATGATTCCTCGGGACTACCTTTTTGGTAAAAGCCACTATTTATCAGTCTTCCAAAACATGAAAAAAAAAAAAAAAAAAAAGCTTTTATGAAGCTTGAGCGAAATTGACAAAGTTTGGTCCAAACAAAAAAAGAGGGATATCATGCTTTCTTGTTTTGTGATACTGTTTTGCGTCCATCTGCCTTGACGAGCTCGATTTTCTTCCCTTCTTTAATTTTACATCTTTCATAGCTCATCATTTCCAATTATTTCTGTTGGTTTTTTATATTTCTCTCTGATGTCTGTTTGCTGTTTCATCATATTATTTTATACACAGCTTCATTTACCTACTGCCGGACCCCCCTTGATGCATTAACTTAACTGTAAATTTGATGGTGTTGAGAACTAAAAATAAGTGAATGAGTTGCAAGGGGATTTTCTTGTGGAACAACTTTTTTTAAAAAGTTGCACATTTTGTTGGTAAAATGAATTTTTATCGGAGTTGCTAACAGGATAATATTCATATGCTTGGTATTTTCAGTAACCAGAAAGATGTCACCTGGTGTGGTTTGTTCAGTTTGTTCATGGAAATTGATAATTTTACGCAGCTGACTGCACCACAATTTAAAACATGGCAGCTTACAAATTGAGCCTTTAAGATGCTATTTCACTTTTATCCGTTTCCTTATGTTAGAAAAAAAAAAAAGTCCTCTTTGCTGATCTATCACATGGAGCCTGATTTTTTAATGGTTGATTAACATTAAAATTTGATCCATGGACATTAGCTTTTACCATGATTCTCTATTGACTTGCATGTCCATGTGTAGTTATCTTCTCCAGGATCATGTACCTGGTTGCACCATCCATGTTATCTTCACATCCTCCACGCAGGGGGTCAGCACAGTTATGTTCTAGGACAATGAAGATGGCGAAAGCATACTGTGGGGATCCTGGGAAAGACTTCGACATGAATTCTGCAAACCTTTCATCAACTTTGGAGAAACTTTATGCCTGGGAGAAGAAATTATACAAGGAAGTTAAGGTAGGGGAGCATTTATGATTTTGAAAATTTTTAAATACTTCTTACTGTTTTGATGATTGTTTTCTTAATGAACCGTTAAGAGTTTGTATTACTGCATTATCATGCTTGAAGCTTCCACCCAAAGTACTTACTCATTTGGAAAATTGAATAACTTTGAAACTGAGAATTGTGGTTGATACATTTTTTTTTCTGTTCCTCATGTCTATGATCATGCTTAGCTTTTTTTTGGGGTTAATCCTTGCTGTTAGGCTTCAGATTTGTGGGTTTTCATGTGACTTCTGTCATGCGAAATTTGTTCTGTGTATAATTTTGATTCTAATAAATCTTTATGCTTTTTAAATCATAATACAATCCTGTTGGATATAGCAATTGTGATTTGGATGTCAATTATCCTGGTCCTTACTCTTTTATTTCTTAATTATCTAGTTGCTGTGGAATTCAATTTGGTTTAACATTTATAGATATTTCTGCTGATTTTAGGATGAAGAAAAGTTAAGAGTTAGTTATGAAAAGCAATGCAAGAGACTAAGAATGTTAGATGACCGAGGAGCAGAATCCAGCAAGATTGATGCTACACAGGCTTCTATAAGAAAGTTGCTGACAAAAATTGATGTTTGTGTCAGAGCAGTTGATTCAATATCAAGCAGGATACATAAGTTGAGGGATGAAGAATTGCGGCCACAACTCACTGAACTAATTCATGGGTATAAATGAATTTTATTTTTGGAGTAGTTTATTTTAAGTTTTTGTTGCTTAGTAATTAAATGTCTATAGCATATAGAATATCTTATTATTCTGGCCTGTCTTGTCTTGCAGAAGGCTTTCATTAATAAACACACCACTAATGGCTTTTACCCTGCTTAGGATGAAATAGAGGGCAGTAGGGACTTGTGGCTAGGGATAGGAATTCTACTTGCATTTTATATTTGTTTGTTTGGCCAGGTTTTCATCAAGTCTCTATAAATGGGTATTATGGTTTAGGTTGCAACATTTTATTTGCCAGCCCGTGGCACAATGCTATCTTAGTGGTCAGTACCAAATTTTGTCTATGGATGGAGGCCGAAAGTGAGACATTCTTTAAGTTAAGATGATATTTTAAATTGGGTGTACCTTAGAATTTCTTGCTTTTATAATTAAGTTTGTAACTATAGACTGTTTGTTGGATTATATGTTTTTCCAGATTAAATAGGTCGTATGAAATATCCCATATCTAAATTAACTTGTAATATCTAAAACTAGAACTTTCTGACAAATGAGAGATTTTTATTTGGGTTTTCAGTGACTGATTGGGTTTAGGCTTTTCTTCTTTACTGATGGGCTGGGGACTGTTGATAATTAGCTAATCATATTGGAATTTGTTGTTTATGTTATTATATAACTACTGCTACATAGCTTCACATCAGCAAGGTGTGATCCCATTAGTTTACCACATTATGGTATATGTTTTAGTACAGTTGTTTGCTTCAGACCTATGAAGATATTGCAAGTGGTACAGCCATTTATTTGTTTGCCCATATCAGTGTAGTAGGGTGTTTATTATGATGTAAATATCACCATATCTAATGTAGTTTATTTGTGTGCTTCAAAAGTATGAATATAGAATTGCTAGTTTTACTTTCTGTCTACTGACCTTGGAACATCTTTTTTTTGCATGTGGCAATGTAGATTGCCATTCTATTATGTCTTTTCTCAATTTAGCTCTTGGAGTTCTTTTTCATGCACAGTATTCTTAGAATGTGTAATGATTATTAAAATAATTAAGGATCAACTGATTTTCTGGGTTTTATTTGTTATCAGATAAAATTAATCTGTCTATTTGCAGATTGATAAGAATGTGGAGGTCCATGCTAAAATGCCACCAGAAACAGTTCCAAGCTATCATGGAAAGCAAAGTTCTCTCTCTTAAAGCAAACACAGGCTTCCAAACAGATTCTGGTCTAAAAGCTACACTTGATCTTGAGATGGAGCTTATGAATTGGTGTTCCCAGTTTAATAATTGGGTTAAGTCCCAAAAGTCCTATGTTGAGTCCTTAAATGGGTGGCTTTTAAGGTGCCTCCTTTATGAACCTGAAGACACCCCTGATGGACAAGCCCCTTTCTCCCCTGGTCGGATTGGAGCTCCTCCTATTTTTGTTATTTGCCATGATTGGTACCAAGCAATGGAAAGAATTTCTGAGAAGGAGGTGACAGGTGCTATGAGTGGCTTTGCTTCAACTTTACATCAGTTATGGGAAAGGCAAGATGAGGAGCAACGACAAAGGATCAAAGCAGAATATATCAAAAAGGATTTTGAGAAACAACTTAAGACATTACGAATGGAGAAGGGAAAAATGGAACATGACCAAGATGCAATGTCTGACAAAACAGCAGTGTCCAAGATCTCTGGAAGTGGAGTTTCACCTCTTGATGATCTGAAGGTGGATTTGGATTCAATGAAGAAGAAATTGGAAGAAGAGAGAGCCAGGCATAAGCAAGCCATAAAACTAGTTCACAATGCAGCTTCAAGTAGTTTACAGTCAGGTTTTGCCCCTATTTTTGAGGCATTAAACAAGTTCACTGCAGAGGCAGTGAAAGTTCACGAGGAAGTCAGACTTGACCAGTCTGGAAACTCATAGGGAATGCTTATATTAATATTTGGCTTCAATCTGACCGAGTTGGCTCATTCTGGGGAAAAGTCTGCCTGAATATGTACAGTTGCTGTGAGATCACTTATGTATAATGTTAGATTAGCCAAGGGAAAAAACAAAAAAAAAAGATCTATAGGAAGTGAATATTAGGCATTACAATGAGCTAGCTACTAATTGAAGATGTGAAGAAAGGGGGTTGTTGAAACATTTAGAGAATGTAGAGATGCAGATCTGCAATATAGAAGTTCCCACATCGCATGGTTTGGGGAGCTCAAAACTTGAAACTTTGTTTCAAAATTTTGGTAATGTTATAACCCCGTTAAATTAGATAGGTAGGAATTTGTACAGAAATTCATTTATTGGTTGATTGGTTGTGGGTGGATGAATTGGTTTTGTTGTTGGAATGTTTGGGAGTATTGTAGTCAAGAGTAGATCTTTAGTGTTGAAACTTAGAAGTTTTATAATGAATGAAAACTATAACTGCCTGCCCTGCATTTAACAGGAAATGTCTTTCTCCTCAATTTAAGTATGCCAAACTGACGCAAAAGCATTTTGCATGCACACCATCTTTGTAGTTTTCCAAGTTTTTTTTCCTAGTCAGATCAAGGGTTAGTCTCTACTCGTTTGATAAATTCTCAAGGCTAACCACCCTCATTTTCTATATAATTAAAGCATATAAGTTGTCTTTTCGCTTCTACACTGTTTTTGACGGAAGTTTGTTTATATCTATCTTAATAAATTTAACTTAAATCATAGATTAGAACCCAGAAACAGGGAAGTTTGGATACAAATGTTAAAAGAAAAAATATATCAAACAAGTTTGAGAAATTTTAGTATAGGATTTAGATTTGGATTGATGAATGAAAGAGGTTTCTGAAGAGGTCTATTGGCAATTAGAAAGAGGCCTGCTTGTTTGACGGGGGAATTTGTCATCTTGAAGGAAAAAGCTTATAATTTATTATCAGTTTCATTTTTCTTCTGATTTGTTTGGATTTTTTATTCAAGGTCATTCTGGTTGTGTGGGCTTTATGAGTTTCCCTTGTAAAAGTTCAACTTCGGCATATCCTAGGAGTTCGGTATTGAAGCCTTGATGAGGAATTACATCTTACTATTTAGATTTAGTTAATTCAGCAATATGCATGAATTTGTATAGATGAGGACAATTTTCCAATCAAAATCCTCCACGTAGATTTTCATCCACATGCAGCGCGAATACGCATATGTGAAACCACTCTCGTTGTTCACTCACGTGAACTTCTCCCACTGAGTCACGTGTGAGTACCATGTTTGTCGCGTTCTCTCTGTAACTCGCGTCACATCTGCATGAATCCCCCAAAAGCTGATTAGATGTTTAAGAAAGTGTATCTGAAGATATATATATATATTTTTTTTTCAGAAAGAGAGCTGTGATAATGGCGATCAAATGGCTGATATTTCCTCTAGTGGTGGTGGTGGTGATCGCCCGTTCCCACACGGCGGTCATTGCTGAAGAGAGTAAGAGCACCCAATCCAAGGAGTTCGTCCTCACTTTGGATCACTCCAACTTTAGTGACACTGTCAGTAAACACGAGTTCATCGTCGTTGAATTCTACGCGCCTTGGTATTAATCATCATTTTCTTTCTTTTTTTCACTTTGAAGATCTAGTTAACTGTGTTTGTTTATCTTAATTTGTTTATTTTAATTTTTAATTCGGCTGATTTTTTTATTATTTTATAAATTATTTATTAATTGTTTAATTTTGTTTTAGGTTCAAATTCAATGTATGTCCTTTCTTTTTTTGCAATTCTGTAGTTTTTTTAAGTCAACTGTCAATTGCATGTTGCTGATTAATTTCTATTTAAATCGTTTCATTATTGAAATTTAAGTTTTCATTTTTATTCTTAATTGTTGACTGTATCATTTTTCAGGTGCGTCCACTGTAAAAATCTTGCTCCAGAGGTACTTATCGACCCTTGCTTTGTATTATATTTTAATGATAGGTATACAATGTTTGTTCAATTTGCTGATAACAAATTAACAAACTGTTGATTTTTATTTGTAGTATGAGAAAGCTGCATCTATTTTGAGTAGTCATGATCCCCCGATTGCTCTTGCCAAAATTGATGCTAATGATGAAGCAAACAAAGATCTTGCAACTAAGTTCGATATTAGGGGTTTCCCTGCTCTTAAGATTTTGAGGGATGGTGGGAAGTCTATTCAAGAATACAAAGGTCCCCGTGATGCTGAGGGTATTGTTGCTTATTTAAAGAAACAGAGTGGTCCTGCTTCAACTGAATTAAAGACTGCAGAAGATGCAACTAATTTTATTGATGAGAAGAAGATAGTTGTTGTAAGTGTGACATGAATACTTCAGTTTATTTGTGTTGTTAGAGGAATTTTAAATGTTTGTTTGAAGATTTATGCATGCTTTTGTAGGTTGGGGTTTTCCCAAACTTATCTGGAGAGCAGTTTGAGAACTTCACAGCTGTTGCTGAGAAATTGAGATCAGAGTATGAGTTCGCTCATACACTGAATGCTAAACTCCTCCCACGTGGAGAGTCATCAGTGACTGGGCCAATAGTGAGGTTGTTAAAGCCTTTTGATGAACTCTTTGTTGACTCCAAGGTATGGTAAACTTTTGTATATGGTTCTGTCAAGCTATGCTCAAGTGGATAATTTGCTGAAGTTACTGCTTGCAGGATTTTAAGGTGGATACTCTTGAGAAGTTTGTTGAAGAATCTAGCATTCCCCTTGTGACTGTGTTTAGCAGTGACCCAAGCTTGCACCCTTTCGTTATCAAATTCTTTAACAGTCCGAATGCAAAGGTACGCATCAGTATATAAAGTTGCTCTGTCCTTGTCAATTTATTTTAAATCTTTATGCCATTACACATGGGGATTGTCTTATCTCCATTCTCGTTGCAAGTGATCAAAGAGTTGCTTGGGTCTTGTATGACCTTTCTGTTTGTGACGCTTGCTGACATAGACTCTCATAAGATAGTGTTCCATAATTTGTTGAATTACTGCATTTGATATTTTTCTTATGTAATAAATATATCATTCTGAAAAGCTAAGCTGGAATTCCATTTGGGTTCACAGTATAGCTGGTTATCGGGTAAATGAAATAAGAAATAGAAAAGGTCTAGGAGGCTTAAAAATGATCTCACCATATCTAGCATCTGAGCAACAGATTATAGGTTGGCAGAACAGTAATTGCTTTGTTGTTTCGTTGCAACAAATTTTTGTTTTAGAATAAGATCTTTGTGAACTCACAACCTTTAGTCTCTGACAATGCTTTTAGGTCTTTCTTCTTCTTTTTGTAGATAGGCCTTTATGTCAGAGGAAAGTGCAGTTGTCTTAGATTTCCATTTTCTGCATCGTACTCCACAAAAAAAAAAAATTTTAATGTCATGTTCTTTATATAATTAGGAAGGGATATGTTGCCATATAGATACTCTAAAATGTCTTATATCTTTCATCTTCTGTTTTCCTTATTACTTTTTTTTTTTTACTAAATATGATTTGTTTTTAATATTATTGATTATATTAGGCAGCAAAATTGCTGACTCCGTTTATCAAACAAACCCTTGCTGGAATATTGTCTAATTTCTTTGGTAAATTGCAAATATAGGCAATGTTGTATCTGAACTTCAACAGCAAAGGTGCTGATTCTTTCAAATTGAAATATCGTGAAGTTGCTGATCAATACAAAGAACAGGGTATCAGTTTTCTGATGGGAGATCTTGATGCTAGTCAAGGTGCCTTCCAGGTTAGTGTAAATTGATCTGCTAGTTTCTATTTATGGTTTCAAATGTGATATATTTATCTGATGTTTCAATTGTATCTTTTGGATTGAGCAACAGTACTTTGGACTCAAAGAAAGCCAAGTGCCTCTCATCATTGTACAGACAAGTAATGGGCAGAAGTATTTGAAGCCTAATCTGGAGGCTGATCAGATTGCACCTTGGATGAAGGAATGCAAGGTGATATGTCTGCTTCTTGTATTCATGACAATTTTTCCTCAATGAGAATAGAGAATTTTGTGATATTCATATGTGATAGGCAAGGTGGAGTTGCCAAGTTAATATTTTATATGTTAAATATAACTTTATTTATGCTATTGTAGAAGGTGTGTGTTACTAAGTCCTTCCACAGAAAGTGTAATGTTTATGAAAGTTTATACTTGCAGGAAGGTAAAATTCGACCATACAAAAAATCTGAGCCTATTCCTGAAGAGAACAATGAGCCTGTGAAGGTGGTTGTTGCTGAAAGCATTCAGGACATGGTCTTCAAGTCTGGAAAAAATGGTGTGTTTTAAATATTTTGTCACTCGATCCATTTTTGGCGTTGGCTTACTGTGCTTGAAATCTTGTGTCGTTTCTGGTAGTTTGTGTTGGGTGGTTATGCTGGAAAATCTTCTTCATTATAGGATTTGTGTTATTTTTGTTATAAGAAATCGTGAAACGTTCTTTTGTCAGTTTGTGATATATGCTTAAAAAATATGTACATTTATTCTACAAAGCCTCAGCAATTCCCATTACTTATTCTTTTTGGGTTGTGATCAAGCTGGCATGCATTTACTTTCTGGTTCTTTTATTTGGAACAACAACAATAGACAGCTAATTTTACAGTTAAAATGGGAATTTGTAATTAACTAATTTGTATAGATGAAGCTGCTTAATAATTGTGAGTATAACTATCATTTCCTGCTCTTTGATGCTTTGTGTCTGATTTTACTGCTCAAGCAAGTTTTGGAATGTAACACATGTTGATATTTTGCTCTATGCAGTTCTGCTAGAGTTCTATGCTCCTTGGTGTGGACACTGTAAAAAATTGGCTCCAATTTTGGAGGAAGTTGCGGTCTCTTATCAAAATGATGCCAACATTGTTATTGCAAAATTTGTAAGATTATTGAACTTTTATACCTCTAAGAAGATCCTCTATGGCTTCAACTAGTATTTCATTGTGGTTATTAGATAGACATGTAATTTAATTGATTATTGCTTGCACTGGTGTGGATCGGTAGTCCCCATGACATCAATAATCAAATTTATTGTTTTATGTCTGAAACTTGTCTGGTGACACTGATTTGGGCAGTGAACTTCTTGTCCTAAACATGTGCAGCAACCTTATCATGTCTAGTAGAATGATTGAGCAGGATGATTTATTTTAACTGTTCAGGTGAAGAAAAACCAAGAAGATCCTTAAATCTAATGAAAATGGTTGTTTAGGAATACCAGGAAAAGCTTCCAGCTATATTTGGCACATGGGCTTGATGCCTTGTCCAATATATAAAGAGCCAGTTTTTGCTCAGTAAAGTAATTTGTTAGCCTTGACCCTATTAAATTTTTCCTTGTTATTTTCAGTATTTTGCTTATCTTCATGTTTCTATTTGTTCGCCTCTGCCACACACAGCCTTCAATATAAAAATATATTTGTAGTTGAAAGTGTTCTTTTAGACATGATTTGCTCCTTTGTTCGTCCAGGATGGAACTGCAAATGATATCCCAAGTGACACTTTCAATGTTAAGGGGTTCCCGACCGTATACTTGAGGTCAGCTAGTGGAAAGTTAGTGTCTTATGAGGGGGATAGGACCAAGGAAGACATTATCAAATTCATTGAGAAGAACAGGGATAAATCTGCCCCTCAAGAATCTGCGAAAGAGGAATCAGCTGCAAAAGATGAACTCTAAAGAAGGTACATGTTGCCGAAAAGATAATTTATGCAGAAAATTGAATTCATGTTGTATGGAAACTATTACTGACTTGGAAATTTCTTGAATGCAGGAATGGCAGCTTGTCTTAATAGAGTATAGAGACATGTGCATGTTGTATCGCTCTTGGCGGCTGTTATACCAAAGAATAGTAGCAAGGTAAAAGAAAAATGCCTGATATGTTCTTCCTTCCCCTTAATTTGTTTGAACAAATGGGAGGCATTTTCGGCAGTTTTGTCAAGTGTTCGCTTTTCAGAATAGCTTAGTTGTAACAGTGTTTGGCTGAACCTGATGTGACAAGATAGTAGTTAAAATGTAGAAGAGATATTTTTAATTTAATGCCACTGATTCGGTAATTTCTTACCTTACAAGATTTTGTTGCTTGAAATCCCATATCCTGTTTGTGTTGGCTTTGATATCCAGAAATTTGTTGCCCTGGAGCATTGACAGCATTTAATTTTTACGATCAAAATTGGCTTACCTAATATTTAATAAATTTCTGTATGTTTGATAGAAAAGCCTGTCTGTCTGTCTGTCATAGATACAGGATAATGTAACCCATGTATTAGGAAAATTAATTCACTCTCTCCCATAAAAATAAAATAAAATAACAAAAATTATACTACTGCCAATTCTTTCATTTTAGGCCTCCTCTCTGACGGCTCAGCTGACAAAGCCTTCCTCTTGCTAAAACTATTATTGTTGTTTGTATAATTGTTAGAGTTGTTGTTTTTGTTATTATTGTTGTCATCTCTCAACAACTCCTCCGCCGTTTCAGTACAAGTTTGGTTATTCATATTCAGGGATTTTAAAAGAAAGGGCTGAAGCTTCTCCAGGTCTGATAACTGAAGCGGCTTCAACAGAAACTCCTCGGCTCCTTCTTCCAGACACCTGTCAATTCCAACAAACAAAAATGTTAGCTCACTCAACTCAATTCTTAATTTTATATCTCTTTGAATCCTGGGTTTGATTTTGTTTAATCCGGTTGAGTTAATTTTGATTTGGAGAAAGTTGAAAAGAATTAATAAACAAACATACATGCTAATTCTTGAAGGTACATTTTCTGATGACATAACCACAACTGGTACATCTTTCCAGGAGGATCCCTGAAAGTTTAAGCAAAACTCAGAATGTTTAAGATATAATAATAAAACTTTCCGTGTCATTTTTGAAGCAACAGTCAAAACCATTAATGATTATAAAAGAAGCATCTTACCAAATTTTATATTCAAAAAAACCAAGAAAAGAAAATAAAAAAAATCAGCCAGCTTCAAATTAGGATCAAGGACGTCACCTTAACTCGTTTGAGTAAATCATAACCGCTCATTCCGGGCATACAGAAGTCTGTCATGATCAAGTTTACCTTGGATCCCTGCAATATTTGATCATAAACATAATTTTTTAAACACTTTGATTTACTAGTACACAGTATTTGTAAACTTATACTATATTATACGTATATGAAAGCAGGCTAATATCCTAGAGATGGGTCCTAATTGGCTAATTAATTACACTAAGATCAAAAGGCTTTCTTTCTGGCAACTTCACCTTTGCGTTTGCCTTCCTTTTTCATATTCGATAATTATGAGTAAGTTGGTTGGCTTGTTTTGGGGGTCAAAAGCTTATTATTTTTTTTAAACACATTTAAGAATCTGAAAGAGAGAAAGTAAGAAGTAGAGATTTAATTTTACCTCTTGTGGAGGAGATGAAGAGGTAGAATCAGTAGGGGTGTCTAGTTTATCAATCAGACCTAGAAATTCCAAAGCTTTATCTCCAGAGTCCACACACGTTACTACAAGAACAAAACATTAAAAAAATGAATACCAAAATGAAAATAATAATTTCAAACAACTCAACTCAAATCCCCATGTTAATAAAAATTATTACCTTGATAAGAAGAAACTTTCAGGAGCTTCTCTAAAAGCTTCCTGTCAATGACACTATCATCAACTGCCAAAACATGAAAACTTTGTTCTAATTGCTGTTGCTGCTGTTTCTCATCTTCTTCTTCTTCTTTATCTTCTTTATGGGGCTGTTGTTGTTGTTGTTCAACTAGTATAACTTTCTGGTTATCTTCAACCTCTGCAGATTCTGATTTCAACTCCATTAGAAAAAATGAGTTAGCCTGAAAACCCTGAAAAATGCTTTGTTTATATAATAAAGAGAAGAAGAGGGGGAAGAGAGAAGTTAAGCTAGCGTGCGTTGGTGGGTAAGATTTTTGAAAGAATGCAAGGAGATTGGTCGTAGGTTCTTATTATGAGGTAGCTGAGAGAGAGAGAAAGGAAGCCTGTTTTTATTTTTATGCAGAAAGTTTATTTAGTTGCCACAATCTCTCCCTAGATTCTCCATACATTGCTGGTACAACCACTCATATTTCTCTATCTTTATGGCGTCCTTTTGATTGGATTTTGTTTCATTACTAAGGAAAATCCTCAGATCTTTGTTCCCATTTACGTCATCATTGTGTCTTTATTTTCAAATAAATTTCACAGCTTAATTTCTAAAATAATAATACTTGAAATTTAAAATAAAATAAAATAAATGGGCCTTGTCGGTTTTGCCTAAACAGGCACAAGGAAATAAAAAAAAAAAGGCAAAAAAAAAAAAAAAAGGACCACAAACATGGACGGAAGAAAATAGAAGAGAACAGAGAAAAAAATAGAAGATGAAGAAGAGAATAGAATAAGGTATTCGCTCTTCTTGTAATGTAATAATTGTGAAAGGGGACATGAAATAAATAGGCAGGGACCCACAGAACAAAATTTGAAATTTTGTGGGACCTTTATGAAATATAATCTTTTGTGGGGCTCACTTTCTTCTGCCCTAAATCTTCAGTTTTTGCGAATATGTCTGTCTCCATCCCAGAGGAGGGGTGTCTCCGGTGTTTAGAAGTATAAAATTATGGGGTCCTTCCCAGCCCATTTGTTTTTTTTTTTTTTTTGGTGAATTTTCTAATACTTCTCCGCCACGTGTTGCTCACTCTATTTCTCACAAAATAATAATAAAATATTTTTTTAATAAAAAATAACTCTAAATTAGGGTTCAAATAACACGGCCTAACAAATTTGACTTTAAAGTGAAAAATCAAAAATCATCCGAAATCTTTCTTTGAACCAAAAGCAAAGCGTGTTTGTTGGCCATTGATTCCCACAAAGAAAAAAAAGTACATGTGTTTTCAGTGAGTTTGACCTGGACGAGTTCTGTGTGTTGAGGCCTTCCCTTTTGGTCTTTGCTTTGGCACAACAAATTTCATGACTTTGTCCCATTTTCACCCCCTCACTCTTTCCTTGATTACAAAATTAGGACTTTCCTATTCCTCCCTCAAACACAAATAAATCTTAAAAATCATATTTGTATGATGGGCCAAGGAACAAAAATATAAAATTAACTCGAGTTTATGACCATAATAAGATATTAAAAGAAAATGATTCTAAAAGAACGAGAAACTCTTGATAAAATCTAATTATCCTCGATAGACATTTGGCCAAAATTAAATCATTTTTAGTGGCTTTATATCAAATCAAAATCTCCTTGTTGTACAAGAACAAGATTATGCAATCTCCTTCTTGTGCAACAATAAGATTATGCTTTTATTTAGTTAGCATGAAATCATCCTTTAAAGATTTTTTGGTTGACAGTCTTTACCAATCTATTTTTATTAAGTATATTAATAAAGGCCAAATAACAAGTTCCCACCCAAGGTTTCTTTAAATGACCCTTTTATCCCTGAAAGTTTAAAAAGTCAAGTACCTACCCTTGCTCTTTGAAAAGACCAGTATACCATCCATCAAATTTAATAATATTAATATTAAAATAAAATTTAATAACATAATATTAAAAAGAATATTAAAATAAATACATTAATAAAATAATAAAAAAAATATTATTTTTTTGTTATTATTTTAATACTATTTTATTTTAAATTTATATTTTAATCATTTTTATAAATTTTATTTTTAATTTTTATTCAAAAGACAAAAACATCTCTATAATTTTGATCAAGGGTGAGCACTTGACTTTTTAAACTTTTATCATAAGATTTCATTTAAGAAAACCTTAGGTGGAAGTATGCCGTTTGGCCCTATTTATAAATTCAAATGTGAATTTTTTAACTAATTTTGGATTTACCTATTTTTAGAAACTAAAAACCCTCTGCCCCCCAAATCAAGGTAAAACTGTTGATAAGAAATTTAAAAAAGATAAAATAAAATTTAAAAGGTTACATCTGCAATTTTTTTAGCAGATCCCTCTTGACTTTATTTGAATCTGCTCCTAATAATCCTTTGAACCCAGGAGATAAAACTCAATTTTAATACCAAATTTATAAGGGCATTCATTTTATAACATAAACATTATAGTTCCACATTCTAAATAATCATAACAAGACACCCAAAGAGACTAAATTAGCACAAGAAGAGTGGTGTGAAATGGGAATTCATATTTTGATGTCAAGTCCAAATGGGTATTACAAAATTTGAAGTGATTTGGACTCAAAAGTTTTAAGAATGGTTGGGGGTTCACAGCACAGGACAGCACGGCACTGTCCAATCAAGGTAGACTTAAATTCATTTTCTGCCACACTTAAAAACAAAAACTTTATTCCCATCGTAACTCTTACCTAAATTTAAGAATGCATCAATATGCATATAAAAAATCTAGTGATGTCAGTTGAATAATAACAAAATATGTCTCAATCAAATACCTTGACATCCTAACCAATTTCTTAGGTAAAGATTTCAAAATTTGCTCCCTTGCTATTTTCATTAGTAAGTATATGGGTATTATTATTTGTCATCATCTCCCGAGTGTTCCAATTAGTTAAGGATGTGTCCCAAGAAAAAAAATTTTGACGGGACATCTTAATAGATGTTACAACAAATAATAATAATAAAATTTTGGCCAAATCACTTACTCCCCCCCCAAGATTTCCCTAATTACCAATATCTTATATTAACTTTTAAAAAATTCAAATACTCATCCTTTGATCAAAGTTTACAATTAAATTTAACAATGATTATTAAATTTAATTGATCAAAGGAATATTTGTGCCTTTTTGAATAAAAAATTCAAAAAATAAATAATAAAATTATTTTTTAAAAATAATTAATATATAAATTATATTAATACAATATCACAATAAAAATAAAAAATTTACAAAATTAAAAAAAAAAATTAAAAACCTAATTATGCAATCGAAAATGATCGCTCGATTAGATTAATAGTCGAATCTAGACACTTCAATGGTAAAGGCAACTAGATATAGTCTCCTCAACCATTAAAAATTATCAAAAATGATAGAAATACTTGAAACTTATTGGTTTTAGCCTTAATTGTCTTTGTCAGAGTTTTGGCTATCAAATTTGATCACCTATGTCAAAGTTTTAGCGATTAGATCTGATCGTCTTTGTCAAAGTTTTAGTGGTTAGATCTAATCATTTTTACAATTGAGATAGCCATCATAGTAGCCTCTTTTTAAAAAATTTTTATTTTTATTTTTTATTATTATATTAATATTAAAATTTATTTTAATATTAATATTTTTTTTTTTTATAAGATATTTTGATTATTTTATAAAAATATTAATAAATTTTTTAAAAAATCAATAAATAAATATTTAATTTTTTAAAAAAATTTTTGAACGAAAATTTTGTCATCAAGAAAAATCTGGATCTTTTGGCCTAAGTCTTTTAAGATAAGAGAATCAAAAGGCAAAGACTTATAGGTCAAAGTCTATCTTAGAGTGGGACCACTAAATGTGAATGGCATGCTTCACATCCTGTTATATATGTTGTGAAAATTTGTAATGATTTTTAATTGGCCAAAGGACATTTTCCCACCCATAGTTTGAGGTGGGGATAAGTCCCACCCACCAAGTTTAGAAAGCCCAGATTCCCACCCATTGACTGTTAAATCTACCCGCCAACAGTAAGTTCAAGGATAATTTTGTCATTTTAATATTAAAATTAATAATATTATAAAATAATATTAAAATATATTAAAATTATAAAAAAATTTAAAAATTTTTATAAAATTATAAAAATATATTTAAATTAAAAAATAGCCACCGCCGTCGTGCCGGTGGCGGTGGCCCCTGCAAATAGAACCAGGTGGCCGTTCCGGCCACCTAGTTTCAAGGGAGGCTAGATCTGGCCTCCCGAATCGACAGAGGCGATCAGATTTGGCCGCCTCCTCTTTTAGCGGAGGCGCCAGATCTGGCCACCTCCGCCAGAAAAAAATGTCGAAAACGGTCGGAGATGGCCGGCTTTGGCCCCAATGGCCGTTTCCGGCCAAGGTTTCGGGCGGAGGTGGCCAGATCTGGTCACCTCTGTCGATTAGGGAGGCCAGATCTGGCCTCCCTTGGAACCAAGTGGCCGGAACGGCCACCTGGTGCTATTTACTGCGGCCACCGCCGCCGGCACGGTGGCGGTGACTGGTTTTTAATTTTTTTAACTTAAATATTTTTTTATAATTTTATAAAAAATTTTAAATTTTTTTATAATTTTAATATATTTTAATATTATTTTATATTTTTATTATAAATTTTATTAATAAGGGTATTTTTGTTATTTCATAAAATAGGCTAATGAAATTGGATGGAAATTGGATGAAGGGTGGGAATCTAAGCTTTTTAAACTTGGCAGGTGGGACTTTGTCCCTGCCTCAAACTATGGGTGGGATTATGTCCTTTGGCCTTTTTAATTTGGATAGAAATTGAATATTATTATTTTTAATTTAAAAAATTATATTATAATACATCAAAGTTAAATAAGGAAAAAAATCATATAATTAAATCATTTCAAATTAATATTCATTCTAAGTATAAATAATTTTATTAATAATAATATAAAATAAAATAAGAAACCAAAACAAAGGAAATACTAACAAACTTAATTCAAAATCACCTTTGAGATTTTGTAATTGTAATAATCTTTTTATAATAGGCTAAACAACATATTCCCACCCAAGGTTTGTTTAAATGACAAAATCCCACACATAAAGTTTTGAAAAGCTAATTATCCATCCGTTGACCAAAATCAAATAAGTATTTTTATTTTCTTGAATAAAAATTAAAAAATAAATTTTATAAAAAACAATTAAAATATAAAATAATATAAATTCATAACATAAATTCATAAAATAATAAATAATAAAATAAAATTTTAAAAAACAGTCTTCCCCCATCAACGACGGTGGTCACTGTTAGTATAACCGAGTAGCTAAGGCGGTCAGATTTGGCTGTCTCCACCATTGAGGTCGTCAGATCCAATCATTAATAAAACTAAATGATTATTTTTTACTATTTGATTATGTCAATGGTGACTACCACTGTTGGTGACGCTAACAGTAGTGGTGGCTATTTTTTAAAAAATTTTGTTTTATTTTTAATATTTTTAATATTTTAATATTAATTTATATTTTAATATAATTTATATTAAATTTTATTTTAATATTAATATTATTTATTTATGGAGGGTATTGTAGCCTTTTCAAAAAATAAGGGCAAGTACTTGGTTTTTTCAATCTTTATAGGCGAGACTTTGTCATTTAAGGAAACCTTGAGAGAGAATAGGTCGTTTGGCCTTTATAATATGATTAGACCAAAATGTTGCTCTATCTTTTATGATTATAATTAAGATGATTAATTCAAATAGCCTAAGAGTTTACACAATATGAACCATAATTTAAAAGATTATACGAATATAGTCAAGAAACTATGATTTCCGAAATTATCCAAATATATAAATGATGTTTGACCATTGTTGACTTCATTCGAATTTTGCCTATCTCGTCCACTCACACTTGAACTTCAATCTTTTGAATTTTTCACTTCATTAAAATTCAGTTTCATATTAATTACAACAGGTTTCACGGTTAATATTAATTGATTTAACAGTTTTTTTAAGCATTTATTGTTATGTTTTGCATTTTCATTCAGATTGTCAAATTTTCGTTACGAATATCACATTTTTTATTTTGGAATTGGTTGTTAATTGATGAAAATATGTTTTCATTAGACCAAGGTGTAGTTTGTGACTTGAAACTGTGAATTGGACTAGGAAAATATGGGTTTTCAATCAGCCAAATATTTAAGGTTTTTGTTTAAATTTTTGAATTTTGCTTAGGAATGTAATGTTTTTTAAGTTCAAATTAGTTGTTAGTCGATGGAAAAATATTTGTGGTCACTTTTATGGTGTGATTTATGGAATGAAATCCTGATTTTGGCTGGAAAATCGTTGATGGAATTTATAGATGCACCCATACTAGGGGATAAAATTATAGTTTACACTTTATTATTTTTCTAGAAACTTTTTTTGTAAAATATTGTTGTTAAATTTTCAACATTTTATTTGCTTTGAAATATAAATTAATATAAAAAAAAATCATTTCAAATATCACCATTAAGAACAAAAAAGACAAAAGAAATCATCATATATTATAAATTACAAAAAACGGGTTAAATTGTGAAAGGTTTTATGTCATTTGAATGTTGCTAACAACCTGGTCTGATGGAAACATATTTATAAATTTATAATATATTACAAGAAATCATCGTATATTATAAATTACAAGAAAGAATGTATTCAACATTCTTTATTAAACCTAGGTGTAAGATTCAAACCTTAAGGATCAAACAATAATAACCCAAAAGTTAAGGGTTTTGAATGGAATTTATTAGGGTGAATAAGGTTCCTATGAATAGTAGATTAACCACTTTTCTCATCAGACAAAAGATATTCTTTCTTCTCCTTTTTCGTTCACAAATACATAATTCATTCAAATTCAAATTCCTTTTAAGATATCGAACGTCATGATCATCTTGAATTTTATAAAGCAATCTATTGATCGAGTTTTTAATATACATTATAACGGGGATACATTTCCACCTCTTTCATATATAGTTTCTTGTTTAATTATTAACATTTTTTGTTTTCAACTAAATTAGCTCGTTCTGATGTCATCGATAGATATTTACAACCCCTTTGTACTCAACCCTAAATATTGTCTTAGACATTTTCAAAAGAAAACTTCTTGCAACGAGCAAAACAATTTATCTGTAACATTTTTCAAAATACACAAATATACATTGATAGTTGACATAATAATAGCATAATGTATCCTATTAACTTCCACATCTTAAAATACATATTGAAACATTGGCCCACTGACCATTTCCCACCCAAGGTTTGATAAAATGTGCTATTTTTATCCATTAAGCTTGAAAAAAATTAAATTTTCACTCATCTATCAAAGTCAATAGTTAGTTTTAATAATAAAAGGATAGTTTTGTTATTTTAATAAAATTATAACAGAAATGTATTTAGGGTATACATATCATTTTAAAAAATTTTACAAGGGATAAATGAATAGTTTTTCTACCTTATTTCAAAATTTATTATATTCATCATATATATTTTAAAAATATATTATAACTTTAATAATTTATAATATAATATTTACACTTTTATTTTATTATGCTCTTTTTAAGTGTAATTGTCATTTTTAAAATTATTTAATAGTATTATTTAAAATTAAAAAGTTTTAAAATCACTTCAAACTTTTTTTTAAATTTCGAAAACCCTAAAGAATTTTTAACACCCCCAAAATTTGTGAAAATTATGGCTAACAACCAAACATACAATTATACATCATTAATACCCTTTTTTATTTGTATAAGTAATTTTTTTTATAATTTTTAATTAAATTAGTATAAATTAGAGTAAAAAATATTTAATAAAATTGTAAAGTATTATTAATTTGAAAGTATTTTTATTTTTTTCATTAATTTTACAAAAAAAATAGTATAATTTATTAAAAAATTTAATATACAAGCAAGAATTTGTTTTTTTTTTTTTTAAATTTAACGAGTAAAAACCGATCATTTCATGAAACATTGGATGATAAATGGTCATTTAGCCTAAAACACTAATTATAAAATACACGGAAAAACCCTATAATATCATAAACTTTCAAATCACCCCTAAGAGGTTTAAAATTTTGAAGTTTAACCTCAAACATAACTTCGCCTACCATGCCTATCCGTATAATATGCTAACTCTGCCCAAATTACTCACATGCACGGTTTACTCTAGTCTTACACAAATTCTAACTCAAAATCATGTTCGTCCTTCGTACAAATGGAGAAATTAAGTAAATAAAAGGTTCACATTTTGCAAAAATTCTAAATCGAAACCATATATAAAAAATTAAATTTCATCCTCCACTTCACAATAACAATAAAGAATTAACACAAAAACAAAATAAAAAAGGTAGACATGATGGCTTCTTCCCTTGCTTTTGTCTATGATTTCTTCAAATTTTGAACGAATTAGAAATAAAACTTAATAAGTTAAACTTAGTATTATACTCCTAATTAAAATTTAGGATAATGATAAATAATTGAAGAGATAATGAGATTAAATTTTGAATTGTTTATACTGAGAGCAAATCATGCTTACCGAAAAAAGTGTTGAAATTTTGCACTCGATTCTTGAAAAATATAAGAAATAATTTAATTAAATTTTTACTTGAATTGCGATGAATTTGTCACCACATTTTGTTGTTTTTAAGTGCAATTTAAGAAAATTATGTATGAAGATGAAAATAAGCGATTAAGATTTATTTAACATTAAATATTAGGATAAAAGGAGTATTATCTGTTTTATACAGAATTAGATTCGAGTTCGATACACTTTGAAGTGAGGAGAGTCAAATCGAATCGTTGAATATCTCAAATATTCAAAACAATGTTATTTTGATACATATTAGTTAAAACGATATCGTTTTATTTAATTTGAATAATTTTTATCGATTCGTAAAGTTTGAGACTTGAACTCGTTATAAGTTTAAACTCAATTTTTGGGCTCGAACTTACAAAAGATGAACTCATTTTGAGTTTGTTCGAATTGAATTTGAGTTTTATCGTAAACTAATTTGATTTGAATTCATCTCTAGTTTTATTTATTTATTATATCCATATAATTTTTAAAAAGTATTTCAGTGAAATTCCTTTTGAATCAATGATTTATTAAGAAATTTTATTTTTTGAAATTATATTTGTATAAATTCGTGAGATAAATGCAGTCGATTAATCTTGTGTCGCGTGTCTGCGGCTGGCTTCTTATTGGCTACCTTTGAACTCCCCATCAGATAAGACTTTAAAGGAAAGATATGCTGTCTGAATTTCCTTCATTTTGTCGTCAACCATTCAGAATATCTTCCTCATTGCTCGACATAAACCACGCGCTGCACAGAACCGAAGTGAATTCATGGCTTCAACGGTAATTCACGCGCCGGTTGCGTGCAGTTCACCTTCAATCAAGTCTTTGGATAGACAAAACTACATCGGTCTTAAGCCTTCGGTTAATTTAAGGTTTAAATTTAATTTTGCTAAAACAACAGCCAAGGCGCGTCAAAGTCAATGTCTATTTATCGTAAAAGCAAGCCAAATGCGCGATGGACCTATTAAGAAACTTGGACTGAGTGATGCGGAATGTGAGGCGGCCGTGGTGGCTGGAAATGCTCCAGAAGCGCCTCCCGTGCCACCTAAGCCCGCCGCGCCAGCTGGCACCCCGGTGGTTCCTTCGCTTGTGAGTTTCTTTGTCATTGTGATAATGTTCTGTTTGATAAAATGTTAAATTCAGAAGGATTTGAATTGCTTTGTTATTTTGCTTAGTTGTTTGAGATTTGCTTTATGCGGTGGTAGGCACTTAGTCGGCGCCCTCGTCGTAATCGAAAGTCCCCTGCATTGCGAGCATCGTTTCAGGAAACAAATCTTTCTCCTGCGAATTTTGTTTATCCATTATTTATTCATGAAGGTATTAATTATGACTGCACATATGTTGTATAGTTCATGCTTTTAATTAGATTCTGAAATGTGGCCGTACGCTAGTTTGCATAATTAATGTTTCGAGGTTTGCAGGTGAGGAAGACACACCTATTGGAGCTATGCCTGGATGTTACAGACTTGGATGGCGACATGGGCTTGTGGAAGAGGTGAATCGGCCTTTGAAAATTCTGTATATTATGTCCAAGTAGAAAGAAAACTGACTTCTCATTTTTGGTCTTAAGCATTGGTTCTAGGTTAAAGTATTGTATATTTTACGAATCACTGTTTTGATTCTTTGTTATCATTGGACCAAAGTTTAGTGCCTACTTCTGGTAAATGTGTGGAGCAGGACTGGAATGAGTGCCGCACTTATATACCTAGTTAGAGAATTGCCAGACGAAATATGAACTTAAGTATTGTTTGATGCAGGTTGCAAAAGCTCAGGATGTAGGTGTCAACAGCATTGTGCTCTTCCCCAAAGTTCCTGATGCTTTGAAGGTTTCTATTCTCCATCATGGTCTCTCTTCTGTAATCCGGAATTCATTAATGTAATTTGTTTTTGCATCTTAGTCTGCCACAGGAGATGAAGCTTATAATGACAATGGTTTAGTTCCGCGTACAATAAGGCTACTGAAGGACAAATACCCTGATCTTGTAAGTCAAAACTCATATATTTTTGAGATGACAGGGTTTTATAGACTACGTTTCTGAAATTCTGACAATCTGCTTGACTTGTTATTTTCTTATCAGGTCATTTATACTGATGTTGCTTTAGATCCATATTCCTCGGATGGGCATGATGGTATTGTTCGAGAAGATGGTGAGTCTATATTTTTATTCTTGTATTGTATTTTACCAAGAATACTTTGATGTTTTTGTGTGGCTAAGGAAAGATAACAAAGCTTATGCATTTTAATGCTAACTGTAGGGTATCAGTTCTTGTGATGAGTTCATTACTTGCTAAAGTTTGATCGATTTCTCTGTTTATGCTGATTGTTAGATGTCTTTTAGGCCATGCTTTTAGTGTGTGCGTGTTTGGGAGCAAGAGAGATGTTAACACATTCTAATGTCAAATTGTCAGAGATTGGAAGATGAATTGCTAGAGTTAAGAATAGAAGCCTTTAACCTATGGGTTGCATTTCTTTGCTGGTCAAATTACAAAATGCTTTGTGTCAGGAAAAGATCACTTTCTAAAAGTTTTCACTGAGCTTCTAATTTATATGTGATCATTAGCAAAATTACTCATGCTACATTTTCTGTATTACTATGTAGGTGTTATATTGAATGATGAAACAGTGCATCAATTATGTAAACAAGCTGTTTCACAGGTAATTTGGATAGATTTTCTGCAATTGGACAATGTCTTTATGTAGTTAACAATGTATGTGAACTCTCTTGAAGTTTTTGAAGATTTATTGGCCTCCTCTTGGGTCATGATGTAGTTGTTGAGAGATTGGTTAATGTTTGTGCTTGAAAAATTACTCTATTCTTAACTTAGTGTCCATTATCACATAAGTTGCAGTATGGTGTTTCAACTGCTCTAATTAAGAAAATTCTTACTGATCATCTGTAGTTAGTCAGTCGTTTTGCTTCAAATATCTCAGGGTTGTATAATTTTTTCTGACTTTTGCCTTGTGCTTCACTTCTATGACCTGATATTTTCTTGACCATGTCGGTTTTGTAACTTCTGTACATAGGCTCGTGCTGGAGCAGATGTTGTGAGTCCCAGTGACATGATGGATGGTCGTGTAGGAGCAATTCGTGCAGCTCTTGATGCTGAAGGCTTTCATCATGTTTCTATTATGTCCTATACAGCAAAGTATGTTGATCATTTTATTTATCTTTGTCCTCAAAATGTTTGGTATTTCAGTTCATGCTGCAATGAGTGGATGTTTCTTTTCAAACACATACACAAACATTGATTGAGTAATCCTAGAAAAGAACTACGAAATCGAAGGCAGAAAGAAAGAACAATTAGAATAGAGCTGGAAGAAGGAGAAGATTATTTAGTGGATACTTTACAGATCTGGCCATTATTCCATTTTTTTGACAATTTATCTGAATTTTTGATGTCACAGTATTGTTTCATTGCTTGCACAAATCATGTGTGTAGATACTTATTTTCCTTGTACAATGATATCCACATTTATTTGTTGTAACTGGTACAAAAGCCTTTTGTGATCACATATTATGGGATGTTCAAACACCCCTTTGTATTATTTATCTTCTTCGTCATTCTGTCGCTTAGTTGATGTGAATAAAAACTACAAGTTGCTTTTGGCATATCTCTATACTTGATGTTTGTTTGATCAACCATTGCAGAAGCTAGTAGTTTTTGATAAATTGATAGTGTTGGTGGATGTTGATGTTTTTTCTTGTTCAACCATGGTGCAATGTTAGCATGCAAACTTTGTCTTCTTATCTAACATGTCAATCCATATTGCCCTGCAAACAGGTATGCAAGTTCTTTCTATGGTCCATTTAGGGAGGCATTGGATTCAAATCCACGTTTTGGAGACAAGAAAACGTATGTATTCATTATTAAAGTCTATAGTAAAAGTTTTAGTTTAGTGTTTATGTCACTTACTTTGTTCATTAATTTGGCTTGTAATAAAAAGTTATCAGATGAATCCAGCAAACTATAGGGAGGCTCTAGTAGAAGCCCGCGAAGATGAATCTGAAGGAGCTGACATCCTTTTGGTCAGAAATGCTTCTTTGGGAATTTTGTGAATATTCTTATAGCTATAGCCTCCACTATGCTGAGGTTACTTCACATTGGTTACAGGTGAAACCTGGTCTTCCTTATTTGGATATCATAAGGCTTCTCAGAGATAAATCTCCTGTGCCGATTGCTGCATATCAGGTATTGTCAGAAATATATATATATATTTTTTCTAAATCAATCATGTTTAAATATCAAATTGCTTAAAATATTTTCTTTTACAATCTCTCTTGAGGACCAGCATTGTCCTGTAGCCTTATGATGATCAGTATAGACATGTAATCTTTCACTGTACATGATCTGAAAATACATGTTTCTGCCCTTTTACCATGTATATATAACCAATTGTCCTGTAGGATTAAGGTTCAAAATGAAAAGATAAAAGAAACTTATAATATAGTATACAGATTGCTTCTTTGTTTTACTTGAGTCTCCCGGCACCACCATTCTTTTCTAGTCCGTTTATTTATATCTTAGATTTCATGGTAACAGGTTTCTGGTGAGTACTCAATGATCAAGGCTGGTGGGGTTCTGAAGATGATTGATGAAGAGAAGGTTATGATGGAATCATTGATGTGCCTCCGAAGGGCTGGTGCGGACATCATTCTCACCTATTTTGCTTTACAAGCTGCCAGAAGTTTATGTGGCGAAAAGAGGTAAGAATGGGAGTGTTACTTATTAAAAAGCTCTAGGAGTAAGTTGAAATTTTGTGTGAAATACATTAACAAGTCGGTTTGTGATATGCCATGCCATAAAAGTAAACTACCACAGGGTTTCGAATGCAGAAGATCCTCTACATTTACGATTCCAATGAAAATCCTGCCCTTTTATGTATTATACCCTAGCCCAAGTGCACCAAAAAAACATGGTCGTCAGCCTGACGTTCGGATATTTAGTAGCTTTTAAGTACACTGGTAAAAAACAGAGCACGTCTTTTTATTATACCATACCGTTTAAATTCCCCGGCTTTGTCCTTGGTCATACAGATATCTTTCTGCTATAGTTGCATGAACTGCTGCACCTATCGGTAGAACATCTTCATCTATCATAAAATATGGGGAGTGGCCTGTGTGTATTGACCCCAATGACTCGTTCCTAATTCCAATGTAGAAGAAAGCTGCAGGAATGACCTCCGAGTAAAAGGAGAAGTCCTCAGCCCCCATCATGGGTGGAACCACTCTGTAGTTGGTTGGACCCAACAAATCGGTGGCAACCTTTTTCACATGCTCGTACATCTGCTGGTCATTCACCGTAGGGGGATAGATTGTGGAGTCCTTTTCGAAGAAATCAACTGTTGCTGAGCATCTGAAAACACTGGCCTGCTCCACTATCACCTGTTCAGATAAACGTTGTTAGAAAAAGCCCTGAAGGTTCCACATAAAAATGAAGTATGAGGAGCAGACCTCTTCTATTCTGCGAAGAAGTTGGTAGAAGCTAGTGTTAGAAAAGGCCCTGAAGGTTCCGCCAATTATAACCGAATCAGGAATCATGTCCAGATTATTCCCTCCATTGAATGAAGTTACTGACACAACCTGTAGATTAACCATGATCTAAAAATGTAATTAAATCCTTTAAAGAAAAAGAGTATAAAGGGTAACCTCCCATTAAGAAAGCCAAACCTGTGAGTCGAGTGGATTGGATTCACGAGACACAATGCCTTGTAAGCTGATAACAGCGGCAGAGGCAGCTAAAATGGGGTCGATTGACCGGTGTGGGCGGCCTCTTTTTCGACTAATCGCGGCTCTGAAGACGCCACAACCAGCCAACAAAGGACCAGGCCTTGAGCCAATGACACCAGTAGGATGCTCATGAGATACATGAACCGCAAATATGGCCTCTACATCTTCAAGAGCCCCATCTCCAATCATCCGCTTAGCGCCATTTCCAGCTTCCTCCGCTGGTTGGAATATCAGTATTACAGTTCCCTATCATAACAAAATCCGAAAATTATCAGTCAAATCCACCTAACCCCACCCTATCTGCATTAAAGACCCTTAAATGCCACAACCTTACTTTAACAACCCCTTTCTGCAGTATCTACATTCCCAAATAAGAAATAGTCATTTCATTTCTAAGACAGAACACGTGTGGGCAGTAGGCCCAAATTTTTGTGTGAACTTATTCCCTATCACAGAGAAAAGAACGGGACAATTTAAAAAGGCAAGCACAAGACAACTTGCGACAACACAAAATGTAATATCTTGGATTAATTGGAGGCCATCCCTTTCAAACTTTTAATAAGCTAAGCTAGTCCACACAATGTGTTGCCCCATTGAAACATCTAAACATGGGAATGAAAAAAGCTTTCACTATCCACAGGATTTGCGTGGGTTCCACATCCAAATTCATGGGATTCGTTTCCTGCAAGTCTTAATCAATTTGAAAGCAGACATCCTTGAAACAGATCCACTCTGTTAATAGCATGTATCAAATACTATCTAACATGCCAAACGCCACTCCTTTGCATGTGTAGAGAAATACCCATTTCTGAAAATTGAAAACAAATTTGGTTGGACTGCAAAAATGGAGCCAACCGACAAAATATGTGAGAAAACCAAGTTAAAAAAGTTTGCATGGAAGAGACAGACTCTCCTTTTAACTAAAAGAAAGTGAAGCCCATATCGTACCATACACCCACTTTAGACCTAACTTTTTTACCCTAAAGACTGCCATCAAAATGGTTGCATGCAGAAACACACGGGTGTAAACAGGCAAGCCAAGCCATTTTATACAAAATTTGCAGCGTAAATAACAAACCTTCAAAAGATGTTCACGGCTCTTCAAGATCTTGGCAGCACCAATGAGCATTGTAACATGTGCATCGTGTCCACAAGCATGCATTTTCCCCGGAACTTTGCTTTTATATTCCCACTCAACAGCTTCCTTAAAACATACAACTCCACCATGTCAAAATAATATTATAGTATTTCACCTAAATTTCTTGGAAGGTAAAAATCGTTGAAATCACTTTATTCTAGTTCTTTTTCTGTCCTGTCATTCTGTAAAACGACTGACTTCCATGAGATTTAATGACACTAAAGTTGTGAGATGCTAAAAAAGAAAAGAAAATAATCCCCCACCAACTTATCCACATGCATGTCCATGTCTAATTAATTATATACGGCTGAAACTTTAAATTTTAACCTGAACGGGAAGAGCATCCATATCAGCTCTGATGGCCACAAACGGCGGGCCTCCGGTCCCAATCGAGGCCCGAATACCCGTTTTGGCCAACGGATGTTTATATTCAATCTCCATCCGATCCAACTCGGCCCGAACCAGCTTACTTGTTTCATGTTCTTCAAAAGCAAGCTCCGGATGCTGATGAATTTTTCTCCTCACAGTTTTCAACCAGTCAACGACCGCAGGCCGGTGGGCCAGGCCCATAATCTCCTCGGAGCAGGCCTGTTTCCATGCCTGAAAGTCTAAATACGTCGGCCGTGAAGTGCACGATTTGTTCTTCTTGTTGCCAGATTGGAAAGGCGAGGGAGCGAGTGTGCTTAGGTCAAAGAAAGCATATTCGTCATCCGACGGAGCCAACGATTGGACATACAAGAAAAAATTGTCCGGAAAGAGTGTTAACATTACGACTGAGATGGAAAACGTAAAGGAAAGGTTTAGATGATGCATGTTCGACAAGAAACTGAGAAGGAAAGGTTAAAGGAGTGAACAAGGAGCAAGAAAATGAAATAAAAAAAGAAAGGGGTAGGGAATTAGAGCACGTGGGGTTAAAAAAGGGTAGGTGTAAATAGGCACGTGGGAGAATATGAATGTAGAGTAATTGATGTGACATGGCCCCACCAAATATAGTATATTATCTTTATATTATTTATTGATCAATTGTTTTTCTGAATCACTGACATGAGTGGAGCATCTTCGTCCTTTGAACTTTTTAATTAAATTAAATTTGAATTAAATTAAATTAATTTTAATTTATAAAAATTAGATTTAAATTTATATTTAAATTTATCGAATTAGATATATTCAAAGTAAATTAAACTTTAATTTAATTTAATTTAATTTAATTTATTAAATATCTCAAATATTTAAAGTGTATAATTTTAATATATATTAATATAAATAATATTATTTTAATTAATTTAAATAGTTTTATCTGCTCACGAGTTATATAAATTAAATTTGTTAAAAATTTGAATCCAATTTGTTATCATAAATTTATAAATTTTAAATTTAAATTTAATTCAAATTTATAAAAGATAAATTTATCCATATTCATAAATTTATTTTAACTAAATTTAAATTTGTGTTTAAATTAATTTAATTTTATTCATCTTTAATCTAGAGATAAAGCCTCGGATTTTTCAATATTTTATTTACGTATAAATCCATCACATATTTATAACAATAACTATTATTATTCATGACGATGTGGACCAAAATTATTTCAAATTATTGCCCGGGCTGGCTCACCCCTGACTCATCAGTCTTCAGAATTAGTACAGTACCAAAGAAAGTACGGGATTTTATTAACAGGCAAAGGACATATTCCCACCCATAGTATGAGGCGGGAACAAAGTCCTACTCCCAAGTTTCTAAAAATTTAATCTCTTACTATTTGATTAAATTTAATATTAAATATAATTGTAAATAATAACATTTTAGTGGTAATTTTATCATTTTATGATTAAAATTTTATAAAATAATAAAATAAATTTTATATAAATATAAAATTTTAAAAAATAAACAAGCCACCGTCACCGATGCTGGCGATGGTGGTCGTTGATAACTGAATCAGATGATCGTCTCCAGTCATCTAGTTTCAGAAGAGGCCAGTTCGGTGGAAGCAATCATATCTGGCCACCTTTGTCAAATCTAGCCATTGAAAATGGTCGATTGATCCTAACAGTTGTTTTCGATCATGTTTTTCAACGAAAAAAGGTCAAATCTGGTCTCCTCCTCCAAAACTGGAGATAGTTAGATCTGATCGCTTCCACCCAATAAGGAGGTCAAATCTAGCCTGCTCTAGAACCCAATGGTTGGAGACGGTCATCTAATGTTATTATCAATAGCCACCGCTGCTAACATCGACGCTGGTGGCCAGTTTATTTTTTAAAAAATTTTAAATATATTTTTTAATTTATTAATATTTAAAATTTATTTTATAATTTTATTATAAATTTTATTTATTATATTATTTAAAAAATTATAAAACATGTTTGAATTTTGATTGAAGGGTGAGAGATAATTTTTGAAAATTTGGGGGTGAGACTTCGCGGGAAACATCATTCATTGCATGCCAAAATCTGGCATTTTGTACTTGTTTATCGCTTTGGTCTATTTAAACAACATCTTCGGATTGGACCCTTGCCAAGATACTGCAGGCGGTGGCTAAATAGAAGGCCAAATAACTTATTCTCACCCATACTTTGAGTTGAGGACAAAATCCTATCCATTAATTTTTAAAAATTTAGATTCTTATTTTTTAATCAAATTTAATATTAAATATAATAATAAACAATAAAAACTTAGAATTATTTATTTTAATTTAAATTTTATAAAATAATAAAATAAATTTTATATAAATATAAAAATTTAAAAACTTTTAAAATATATTTACAAATTTTAAAATTTTAAAAAGTATACCCGCATATCAAATTCATGGCTACTTTAAATAAAATTTTAAAATATATTTTTAAAATTATTTATATTTAAAAATTATTTTATAATTTTATTATAAATTTTTTATTTTTTAAATGGTATTTTAGTCATTTTATTTAAAAAATTATAAAAAAATGTATGAATTTTGATCTAAGGGTAAGAATTTAAACTTTTAAAAATTAATGGGTGGGACATCCCTACCTCAAACTATGGGTGGAAACAAGTCCTTTGGCCTAAACAAAATAGCCAAGCCACCCCACCTTCGTGCTCCATTGTTCTATTTATTAGGCCGAAGGAATTATACCCACGCAAGGTTTTACTAAATGACATGTCCACCCAAAAAATTTTAAAATACAAATATCTACCCTTAACCAATTTCCTTATAAATTTATGAACATTTTTAGAAAAATAATTAAAATACTCTTCACTACAAAAATAAATAATATTAATATTAAACTAAATTTTAATACAAAATAAAATTAATATAATAATAACAAATTTAAAAGATTATAAAATATTTTAATAAAAAATATAATAAATTTAAAATGTAATACCATCACAATAGTTTTATATTATTTTAATATTATATTAATATTTTTTTTACATTTTAATTATTTTTATAAAATTAATTTTTTTATTTTTTATTTTTTTAATTAGATAAAAATATTTTTTTAATTAATTAAATTTAATAATTGAACGTTAAATTTAATTATTAATTTTGATGAATAGATAGGTATTTGATTTTTAAAAAGTTTTTCAGTAAAAGTTTGTTATTTAGAGAAATCTTGGGTGGGAATAAAACATGTTGCCAATTTATTAATACTAAAGTAAAAGAAACCACAATCTCTTTATTAAATAAATAAATAAATTTTGCATATTATATAGTTTATTTCTAAAGATGATTATTGCCCAGTGTTATGAATTGATAAATAATCTTCCTTTTATTTAAAAAAAGAAAAAAAATCATAATCTTTGACTCTTTAGAAGGCGAAATTCAAGCATGGTGGGGCACAAATTTGATGATCCCCATCAACTTTTGTTTCTGGGCCAAAGGATATATTCCTACCCAAGGAATTCCGAAAAAGCAAAATTAATGATAAAATTTAATAATCGATGGTTAAATATAAATAATTAGATGATTATTTTTGTTTTTTATAATAAAATTAAAAAATAATAAAATCAATTTTATAAAAAATAAAAATATAAAACTAAATTATAAAATTAATTAAAAATTTTTATAAATATAAAAAACTACAGTTGTTAATGACAGTGGCCTCCAATGAAAACGACCTTCTAGTTTTTTTTTTTGGTGAAGGTGACCAACCATCAATTATGATAGAGAACGACTGAAAATTATTGATCTTGAACCTATCGATCATTTTCAACTATGGTTGATAGCAGACGTAGTTAAACTAAGAGACCGTTTTAATCTTGTGATTCGATTATCACTGATTATCGCTAATGGCAATAGCGGTTATTTTTTTATTTTTATTTAAATATTAAATTAAATATTTATTTATTTTTTGACGAGCATAATTTAATTATTTTATTATAAATATTGAAAGAAATGGATGAAAAATGATTAATAAGTAAGTGTAAGTTTTTAAAAATTAGAGAGTACAATTTTGTCCTTCGAGGAAACCTTAGGTGGGAATAGATTCCTTGGCCTTGTTTTTTTTTTTTTTAAGTAATTATAAATATTTTTAAATTGCATGATAAAAAGGCCATCTAAAGACAAATTTAAAGAAGGTGAATCAATTATTGAGTTGAGGTGGTTGAAAAGCAAATATCGGAAAATTGTGGTCCATATTGATACGATGTAATTAATAATATGTTTGACCAAATAAGACCACTCGTTGCAACGTGTGGCAGTTGAAATATGATGAATCAAGAAGGTTTATAAAGACGAGGCCAAGCGCCTAATGCCTACCCAACGTTTCCTTAACTGAAGTGTGCATACAAGTTTTAAAAAATTAAATATTTACTCTTAACTTTGATTAACTATAAAAATTAATCAATTAAAAAAATATTTTTATTTTTATAAATAAAAATAATTTATAAAATAATAAAAAAATTAAATTAAATATACAAAACTAATTTATAAAATAATAACAAAAATAATATGTAATATATAAAAATATTTAAAATATAAAATAATATTAAAATAAAAATAAAAATAAAAAAATAAAAAGTTGGTCACTTCTATCATTGAAAATAATTAAAAATAGTTGATATACATAAAAATATACCATTTTTGGCTAGCTCTTATGTTTGACCACATCCACTAGATTTGATTGTCTCTACCATCGAGACGATCAAATTCAACTACTAGATCTAACTGTCTTTATCAAATTTGGTATTCCTTATCATCAAAGTGGTCAGATTCGACCTTCAATATAATGATCACCTGGTTATATTTAGGATAATTATCACCACTGACAACGCTACTAATAGTGATGACCGTTTTTTCCAAATTTTATATTTTTTATAATATGTTTAATTAATTTTTTTAATTTTTTATTAATATTTTATAATAAAATTTTTTTTAACAATAATATTAATTAATTTTGTATAGAGGGTTTATTGGTTATTTATTATAAAATATTTGAAAAATGGAAAGAACAAGGGTATTTAATATTTTTAAACGTTTTGGGTGGGCGGTAGTGGTTTGACTTAATCGCTGAAGTTATGGCCCCAGCCGTACAGTATAATCCAATAAAAGGAAGAATAGAATTACTATGTTACCCCCAATCTATGTTAAAATAACATCTCATATATTAAAGTTACAAGACAATAATTTTCCGTCTTCTCTGAATACTATTAATGAAATTAGTTACATTTTAGAATTAAATAAGACAAAAAATAATTTTTAATACATAAATATTGCTTTATCTTTAAATTTCATTGAATATATTTTTCCCTTTTATTTTATAAAAATAATTTTAAAAATCTAAAACAGTTATTAATAATAAAATATTAATACGATTCTAATCAAAATCGAATTACAATAATATAATTCAATTAAAATAATATTATTTTAATGCAATTCCATCTGCAATTGTATAGGCTAAGGTGCAATTTTGACAAGATTATAACCCTGATTTTAATTGTAATCCATGCAATTACAAATTTTGACATGATTTTTTAGGAACACTTAATTATTAATCTCTGGCAAATTTGAATCGATTAAACTGCATGGGACCAAACCTTTTAATCCAACCTGAACAATAACTTTCAGTTGTACCGAATTGGGCCGTTGTGCCCAATAACAAATGGCCCAATATTCAATGTATAAGCACCATTTTGTTATCTTGTTTTTCTAGTTTTGATAAATAAATGGAATAATCAAACAATAATAGTATATTTATTTAGTTTTATTGATTTATTCATAACTTAATATGTTTTGATGTGATTAAATGATTTTAATTAAAATTAAAATAAATATTTAAATATTATGTTAATACATATGAGTTTGTATGAATAAATTAATAAAAAATATTCAAAATTTCAAATCTTTATTAAAGTTTTTAGATTTTCATCACTTTCTTCAACAAATATGTCAATTGATGGTTATTTTTATTTCTAACTTTCTAGGAAGTGTACCAAATTCAAGTAATAAAAAAAAAAATATTCTGAGTTATCGTATTTACGAAATTACGTAAGTAAATGCTAAGACAATACTATTTTTAATGTTATCTAAAGGAATAAATTTGAGTTGAAAGTATATTTATAACTAAAATAAGAATGAAAATAAAACAATGAATAATTGAACGCAATCAATTTACAATTCATTTGAACTGTCCAGTTTCAGGTTCATTAAAACAAACTCGAACACAAACGATTCATTTGTCTAAATTTACGGAAAAAACGACAATGCTTTTATGGAGAATTAATGAACGAATTGTTGTGTTGTCTGCTTCTATTTTCTGGTGAGTTCAATTTCAAATATATATAATCCATGTTGTTTTTTTTTTATTTTGCTTTGCTGGGTATGATATGTTGTTGTTTATAATGTACACCAACGAGGTGAACCTAAACAACGAATTTCAGTAATCACAAACCCAAACCCAACTTATCAATCCACCAAGTTCCGTTGAACCTGAATGAATGCAAATATTCGTTCAATCCACGCGAACTCAAAATCAAACTATTTATAATTAGGGTTTAGCTCGTGTCATCTCTAACTCTAATTGTAACGATAATTGTGTTTGTGTTGCCATTGATGGTGGCTAGTGAAGATGGTTTACTTCATAGGAGAATTGGTTTGTGTAAAAGATTCAAACAAGCCACGGTCATATGGTATGCTTAAACTTATGAAGTAAATAAAAATTATAGAATTTATTATATTAATATTAAAATTTAAAAGTCAACTTGACTTTGCTGTTAGTTGTTTTTTTTTTTTTTTATAACAACTTTGGTCCCTTTTACTTGGACAAACCCCGAGGACTAAATTGTTATTCCATTGTCGGCGGCAGTGATCCTCAGCCTCACCGTCAAGTCTTCTTGCGCTTTAATCACCGGAAAATATGTCGGAAGCTCGAGAGGAAGAAGAAGTGGGCAAGCTAGCTATCAGGTTAGCGAATGTCGTGGTTCTTCCGATGGTCCTCAAATCAGCCCTCGAGCTCAATGTCATAGACATTATCTCCGCCTCTGCCGACGGCGTCTTCCTCTCAACTTCGGAGATCGCCACCAGGATTGCGACCAAGAACCCCGACGCACCCGTCTTGTTAGATCGTATGCTACGGCTCTTGGCGAGCTACGATTTACTCAAGTGCTCCGTCAGAACCGGAGAGAATGGAGAAGTTGAGAGAGTGTATGGTGCCGCACCGATTTGCAAGTTTCTTGTTAAGAATCAAGAGGGAGGCTCTGTTGCTCCTTTGTTCTTGTTACACCATGACAAGATTTTCATGGAGAGCTGGTACACTCTTTTTTCAATTATTTTAAAATTCGATTAAGCCTCAGCATTTATGCGTATACATAATTAGATTATTCAAATTCACAGAAACTCTGTCATGTTGATTCCTCAGCTAGTTCCCTTATGTGCAACAAAGTGAGGTGATAATTCCCAATAGACAAATAATTAGCAAGATCAAATGATTCATATAAAATTAAATTAGATTAAAGCTTTTCATTTCATACGTAGTGGCCAATTCAGGACATCTTGTTGATTTAATTTGGTTATCAGGTATCACTTGAATGATGTTATACTAGAAGGGGGAATCCCGTTCAACAGGGCATATGGGATGACAGCATTTGAATACCCAGCAACAGATGAAAGGTTCAACCGGGTGTTTAATCAGGCTATGTTGAACCACACTACCCTGATTGTTAAGAAAATTCTTGATATTTACGAAGGATTTAACGGGTTGACAGTGCTAGTTGATGTTGGTGGTGGAATTGGTGTCACTCTTAATATCATCACTTCTAAGTATCCTCACATTCAAGGCATTAATTTTGATTTACCTCATGTTTTAGCGGATGCCCCTTCATATTCAGGTACTAGTTTTAGCTACGATCTACATCTTTGAATAAAGAGGACCTTTCATAATGCATCAAATGGGAGCTGATAAACAATTTAGATTTTATCAATAAATATTTTATTCTGATTAAAATCCAGTGGTCAATAATAATACAAGAATTATCTTGATGTTTATGTTCTGTAAATGATTCACCAAAAACCATACAGAAACGGGCTGAGAGTAAATATTATGACTAACTGAAAGGTTTCTTGTGTTGTGGCTCAGGTGTAGAGCATGTGGGTGGAGACATGTTTGTGAGCGTTCCAAAAGGGGATGCCATTTTCATGAAGGTAAACTTTTGTCCTTGAGTACTCCTGTAACTCTGGTGGTGAGATGGAAATTTCTTTCTGGTTGTTTATTATCACACCTTGCTGTTTCTTCATATAATGCATCGAAATTTGCAGTGGATACTACATGATTGGAGTGATGAACATTGCTTGAAACTTCTCAAAAATTGTTATGAATCTCTTCCAAACTCTGGCAAAGTGATCATCGTGGAATCAATTCTTCCTGTGACTCCTATGAATAATGTGTCATCACATATTGTGTTTGAGCAAGATCTTTTTATGCTGGCTCAGAACCCGGGAGGAAAAGAGAGGACTCAAAGGGAGTTCGAGGTGTTAGCTGTAAAATCTGGATTTTCTGGCTGTGAAGTCGTATGCAATGTATACAACAGCTGGGTTATGGAGTTCCGCAAAAGCTAATACTTAAGCTTCAAAAAAATTGAACAGAAGTCCCGGTCTCTAGTACCATGTGTTGCTCATGTTGGTGACCAAGAAGCTACTTTTGATTGTGTAAAATTATTGAGCACTAGAGTTTGCGGTGAGGCAATGTGGAGTTCAGTGTAGACATTCTGCTTTATTGGATGAAATAAAACTATAAAACCTTGTAATTACAAGCAATGGCTCGAATCCAGCACTAATGCTGTGTGTGAACCAGGTTTTAGTACATTTATTGATTGCCTGACTCTTAGAAATTCCATTCAACGGACAAATGAATGCCCTGAAACAGATCAAAGGTTCAACCGGGTGTTCAATCAGGCTATGAAAACTCCACTATCTTGATCATGAAATTCGGATTTTCCAGATGTGAAAGTCATATGCTCCCTATACGGCAGCCGGATTTTGGAGTTCCGCAAATGACCACAACTGATCAACCGATGTACCAAGTTAGAATGTGATGTGAATCCACCAAAATGGCCTTAAATTGCAATCAAATGTCACACAAACAAAAGGGATTCTGAACACTTCCAATGAACTCCACAAGAAGTCCAATTACCATCAAACATCTCAATTACAACTTTTGCATGCTTTTTATATAGTCTCCTTAAAGGTATGACCAAAGTCTTAAATTCAATCATAAGTACACGAAATAAAATTACAAAGTCTCAACATTTTTCAAAGCCATTGAATCTAACTTTTGCTCCATGCTTCATTAAATGCAAGATTTATCAATTTCCTTAATTTTAAAAACTTTGTCCCCTTGAAGCTGCATTTCATATATCTCCACTCTCTGAATCAAATTGAAGCCAAAAATTAGAATTGGACTTGTTGGGCTTCTTCCTTCGTGATAGGGATGGTGTGGGCTTGAAGCAATAAACGTGAGTTCACCTTATCCACGGTTTCTCGTTTGAGCCGAATGGCATGCTAACTCTCCTTGGGCAGTGGGCTTCAAACCTTGGACTTCCTTTGCTTTGGATGCCTGCCATGAACATGAAGGAGCGTCGAAGGAGTGAAGTGAGCTGAATTCACCTCAAGATGGCTTGGGCTTGTATTGCATGAACTGGGTTCAATTCCGCCTAAATTGCCTCTTGGCCGAAAATTCATTACTTGACCTTCCTTCGAATTGGCTTGTTTTCCATCGAGATGGAGAAGTATAGGCGAGTAGAATTCAAATCACTCATAAATATGGCAAAATTCTCCTTTGTTTTTTGCAATCAAAATTGCAAATAAAATACGCAGGGGAAAGAGAAACTAAGGGATTCTTGATGACGTTAGATGAGCTGCGTATAGAGTTGGGTGGTTGGATTGTCAATGTTATGAAGTGACAATTGAGAGTCTGTCACTGGCGTAGTTCTGCAAGCTATTCCTACCAAAGAAAGAAAATTGTTCATTGGACTATCCTGTGACGCAAGGTGTTTTGACATGTGCCAAGATTTTCAACCACACTGAATAAATTACTCGATAGTCTTCAATGCACTTCGTGAATTAGTCTACTAATTAAGTTGTTATTATCATCATGCATATGAAAAAATTAAAATGGAAATCCTATATTATGACCTGTTTCCATGGTTAATTGAAATAAATTACAGGTTATCAAAGTGCAGAGATTTCCAATTATCTTCAAACTTATTAAGGCCATGTCGCAAGAGCAAGAAGTGGGCAAGCTAGCCATCAGGTTAGCAAACGCCGCGATCCTTCCCATGGTGATGAAATCAGCCATCGAGCTCAACCTCATAGACATCATCTTTGCCTCCGGTGACGGCGTTTTCCTCTCACCTTCTGACATCGCAAGTAAGCTCCCCACCAGGAACCCTGACGCGCCCGTTTTGCTCGACCGCATGTTACGGCTCTTGGCCAGCCACGATGTACTCAAATGCTCGGTTAGAAAAGGAGAAAATGGACAAGTTGAAAGACTGTACGGTGCTGCACCCATTTGCAAGTTCTTTGTTAGGAATGAAAATGGAGGGTCGGTTGCTAGTTTGTTGCAGTTGGTACACGACAAGATCACCATGGAAGTCTGGTAGTTTTTCATTCTTGGAAATCTAGAATATTAAAATTGTTTTATTTGAGAGTTTGAGTTAAAATGTAGTTAATTTAATATGCTGTCAGGTATCATCTAACTGATACCGTGCTTGAAGGTGGAACCCCCTTCGATAGGGCTTATGGAATGAGGTCTGCTTTTGAATACATACAGAAGGATCCAAACCATTGCCAATTATTCAACAAGGCAATGTCAAACAGCACTACCTTGATGATGAAGAAGATGGTTGATGTTTACAAAGGATTTGAAGGCATCGAAGTACTAGTAGACGTGGGTGGTGGAATTGGGGCTAATCTTGGTACCATCACTTCCAAGTATCCTTACATTAAAGGCATTAATTTTGATTTACCTCATGTTATAGCTCAGGCACCTCCAATATCAGGTATATATCCCTAATCCTACTCATTTATGAGCACTCCTTCTTTGACGATAACAAGATGCCGGCGATGTGTGTAGGTGTAGAGCATGTTGGAGGAGATATGTTCACAGACATTCCAAAAGGTGATGCCATTTTCTTGAAGGTAAGTGCGTTAAATAGTTTCTATATTCTGTATACGCGAGTGTGTGACTGTTTTGCTAACGTTGTTTGAAGACGGTTCTACATGATTGGGGTGATGAAGACTGCCGGAAAATTCTCAAGAAATGTCGTGAAGCTCTGCCAGACTCGGGAAAATTAATCATTATAGAAGCGATTGCTCCTGAGATTCCTGAAAATAGTGTTTCATCAAACATTGCCTGCGAACTAGATCTCTTAATGATGATTGTCCACCCAGGAGGCAGAGAGAGGACCCTTCCAGAGTTTGAGGCATTAGCTTTGGAGTCTGGATTTTCCAGGTGTGAAGTTGTATGCCCTGTATACAACTGCTGGGCTTTGGAGTACCGCAAATGAGCACATCCTGAAGCCCTGTGATCAATAATAAATAAGGTTTAAATTCCAGGGCGTTAAAGTGTTATGTAATGAAAATAAGACTTTTGTATTAAAATATTATGAATACTACTAAGGATTGCAAATATAAAAAGGCCAAAGGACATAATCCCACCCATAGTTTGAGGCGGGGACAAAGTCCCACCCGCCAAGTTTAAAAAGCCCAGATTCCCGCCCTTCATCCAATTTCCATCTAATTTCATTAACCTGTTTTATGAAATGATAAAAATACCCTTTATTAATAAAAATTTATAATAAAAATATAAAATAATA
>JAJEJH010000278.1:216650-298358 GCA_026122585.1 Anacardium occidentale
TTTTTAATTTTTAAAATTTAAATATTTTTTTATAATTTTATAAAAATTTTTAAATTTTTTTATAATTTTAATATATTTTAATATTATTTTATATTTTTATTACACTCTTTTAATTTTAAAATGATAAAATTACCCCTGAACTTACTGTTAACTGTTAGATTTAATAGTCAATGGGTGGGAGTCTGGGCTTTCTAAACTTGGCGGGTGGGACTTTCCCCGTCTCAAACTATGGGTGGGATTATGTCCTTTGGCCATATAAAAAAGGCCAAGCATTTTTCCCACCCAACGTTTCGTTAAATACCATTATCATAAAAACTTTTAAAAAAATTAAATACTCGTCCCTTAACCAATTTAACAATAATAAATTTAATTGACCAGCAACGTATTTTTGTTTTTTAAATAAAAATAAAAATTAATAAAAATAATTTTATAAAAATAATTAAAAATATATAATAATATTAATATAATATTAAAATAAACTAATAAAAAAGTTAATAAAAATTTTAAAAATAAAATAAAATTTTAAAAAATAATCACCACTGTCCACAACATTGCTGACGACAATGGTCGCAGTTAATTTTATTAAGTGGCCAGAAACGACCATTTAATTCAATTAATGGTTGAATTTGACCACCAAAGATTTGACTACCTCTGACATCTAAAATAGTCGGTTTCAAACATGTCAATTGTTTTTGACCTTCTTTGATGACAGAGACGGTTAAATTTTTGACAATTCGATTTGATTGTTTTCGCTATCTAGATAATCAGATTCAACCCTAATAAAACTAGATGTTTAAAATTTTTATTTTTATTTTATTTTTATATTTTTTAAAAATTTTAATTAAATTTTAAATTTTATTTTAATTAAATTTTATTTTAATATTAATATTATATATTTTTATAGAGGGTATTTTAGTCTTTTATAAGAAAATGTTAAAAAAAGTAAGAAGAAGGGTATGTATTTGACTTTTCAAAATTTCTTCGGTGGACCTTGGGCAGTTAAGGAAACCATGGGTGGGACATAGTCATTTGGCCTATAAAAAAAGAATTAAGGATTGCTTAAAACATTGAGAAAATTGCTTAACTGACTTAATATTAAATTTTATCCAAATATTAATTACACTTGATAAGCACATGTTTATTTATTGATTTTAGGCCAAAGAACTGTTCTCACCCAGAGTTTGGTCTAAAGACAAATCCCACCCACCAAGTTTATAAAACCCAAACTCCCGCCCATTGAACGTTAAATTTAATAATCAATAGTAAGTCAAGGGGCAATTTTATCATTTTGGAGTTAAAATTTATAAAATTATAAAATAATATATATATTAAAAAATTTAAAAAAATTATAAAATTTTATAAAATTCTAAAAAATATTTAATTTTTAAAAAATAAGCTGAAAATAGCACTAGGGGCCGTTTCGACCACCTAGTTCCAAGGGAGGTCAGATCTGGCCTTCTGATTCGACGGAGGTGGCTAGAGCCAGAGAAAAGGGTCTGAAACTGTAAAAAATGGCCGGCTGTGGCCCTAACAGTCGTTTCTGACCACGGTTTCAAACGGAGGTGGCCAGATCTGGCCTCCCTTAGAACCAGGTGGCCGTTCCGGCCACCGGTTCTATTTGCAGCGACCACCGCCGCCGGTACCATGGTGGTGGCTGGTTTTATAGATTTTTATAGAATTTTTTTAGAATTTTTAATATATTTTATATATATATATATATTTAAATATTATTTTATATTTTTATTATAAATTTTTGCTAGTAAGGGTATTTTGTCATTTCATAAGATGAGTTAATGAAATTGGATAAAAATTAGATAAAGGATTGGTGTTTGGGTTTTTAAATGTTAGAGGGTGAGAAATTGTTTTGGGACCAAACCATGGGTGGGAACAAATCCTTTGGCATCCCTTATGTGCAACAAAGTGCGGTGATAATTCCCAATACACAAATAATTAGCAAGATCAAATGATTCATATAAAATTAAATTAGATTGAAGCTTTTCATTTCATACGTAGTGGCCAATTCAGGACATCTTGTTGATTTAATTTGGTTATCAGGTATCACTTGAATGATGTTATACTAGAACGGGGAATCCCGTTCAACAGGACATATGGGATGACAACATTTGAATACCTAGCGACAGATGAAAGGTTCAACCGGGTGTTTAATTAGGCTATGTCGAACCACACTACCCTGATCGTTAAGAAAATTCTTGATATTTACGAAGGATTTAACGGGTTGAAAGTGCTAGTTGATGTTGGTGGTGGAATTGGTGTCACTCTTAATATCATCACTTCTAAGTATCCTTACATTCAAGGCATTAATTTTGATTTACCTCATGTTTTAGCGGATGCCACTTCATATTCAGGTACTAGTTTTAGCTACGATCTACATCTTTGAATAAAGAGGACCTTTCATAATGCATCAAATGGGAGCTGATAAACAATTTAGATTTTATCAATATATATTTTGGTCTGATTAAAATCCAGTGGTCAGTAATAATACAAGAATTATCTTGATGTTTATGTTCTGTAAATGATGCACCAAAAACCATACAGAAACGGGCTGAGAGTAAATATTATGACTAACTGAAAGGTTTCTTGTGTTGTGGCTCAGGTGTAGAGCATGTGGGTGGAGACATGTTTGTCAGCGTTCCAAAAGGGGATGCCATTTTCATGAAGGTAAACTTTTGTCCTTGAGTACTCCTGTAACTCTGGTGGTGAGATGGAAATTTCTTTCTAGTTGTTTATTATCACACCTTGCTGTTTCTTCATATAATGCGTCGAAATTTGCAGTGGATACTACATGATTGGAGTGATGAACATTGCTTGAAACTTCTCAAAAATTGTTATGAATCTCTTCCAAACTCTGGCAAAGTGATCATCGTGGAATCAATTCTTCCTGTGACTCCTATGAATAATGTGTCATCACATATTGTGTTTGAGCAAGATCTTTTTATGCTGGCTCAGAACCCGGGAGGAAAGGAGAGGACTCAAAGGGAGTTCGAGGTGTTAGCTGTAAAATCTGGATTTTCTGGCTGTGAAGTCGTATGCAATGTATACAACAGCTGGGTTATGGAGTTCCGCAAAAGCTAATACTTAAGCTTCAAAAAAATTGAACAGAAGTCCCGGTCTCTAGTACCATGTGTTGCTCATGTTGGTGACCGGAAGCTACTTTTGATTTTGTAAAATTATTGAGCACTAGAGTTTGCGGTGAGGCAATGTGGAGTTCAGTGTAGACATTCTGCTTTATTGGATGAAATACAACTATAAAACCTTGTAATTACAAGCAATGGCCCTAATCCAGCACTAATGCTGTGTGTGAACCAGGTTTTAGTACATTTATTGATTGCCTAACTCTTAGAAATTCCATTCAACGGACAAATGAATACCCTGAAACAGATCAAAGGTTCAACCGGGTGTTCAATCAGGCTGTGAAAACTCCACTATCTTGGTCATGAAATCCGGATTTTCCAGATGTGAAAGTCATATGCTCCCTATACAGCAGCCGGATTTTGGAGTTCCGCAAATGACCACAACTGATCAACCGATGTACCAAGTTAGAATGTGATGTGAATCCACCAAAATGGCCTTAAATTGCAATCAAATGTCACACAAACGAAAGGGATTCTGAACACTTCCAATAAACTCCACAAGAAGTCCAATTACCATCAAACATCTCAATTACAACTTCTGCATGCTTTTTATATAGTCTCCTTAAAGGTATGACCAAAGTCTTAAATTCAATTATAAGTACGCGAAATAAAATTACAAAGTGTCACCATTTTTCTGAGCCATTGAATCTAACTTTTGCTCCATGCTTCATTAAATGCAAGATTTACCAATTTCCTTAAGTTTGTCCCCTTGAATCTGCATTTCATATATCTCCACTCTCTGAATCAAATTGAAGCCAAAAATTAGAATTGGACTTGTTGGGCTTCTTCCTTCGTGATAGGGATGGTGTGGGCTTGAAGCAATAAACGTGAGTTCACCTTATCCACGGTTTCTCGTTTGAGCCGAATGGCATGCTAACTCTCCTTGGGCAGTGGGTTTCAAACCTTGGACTTCCTTTGCTTTGGATGCCTGCCATGAACATGAAGGAGCGTCGAAGGAGTGAAGTGAGCTGAATTCACCTCAAGATGGCTTGGGCTTGCATTGCATGAACTGTTCAATTCGGCCTAAATTGCCTCTTGGGCCGAAAGTTCATTACTTGACCTTCCTTCGAATTGGCTTGTTTTCCATCGAGATGGAGAAGTATTGGCGAGTTGAATTCAAATCACTCATAAATATGGCAAAATTCCCCTTTGTTTTTTGCAATCAAAATTGCAAATAAAATACGCAGGGGAAAGAGAAACTAAGGGATTCTTGATGACTTTAGATGAGCTGCGTATAGAGTTGGTTAGTTAGATTGTCAATGTTATGAAGTGGCAATTGAGAGCTTGTCACTGGCGTAGTTCTGCAAACTATTCCTACCAAAGAAAGAAAATTGTTAATTGGACTATACTTCGAATAATAAGATCATGTGACGCAAGGTGTTTTGACATGTGCCAAGATTTTCAACCACACTGAATATATTGCTCGATAGTCTTCAATGCACTTTGTAAATTAGTCTACTAATTAAGTCATGCATATGAAAAAATTAAAATGGAAATCCTATATTATGACCGGTTTCCATGGTTTATTGAAATAAATTACCGGTTATCAAAGTGCAGAGTTTTCCAATTATCTTCAAACTTGTGAAGGCCATGTCGCAAGAGCAAGAAGTGGGCAAGCTAGCCATCAGGTTGGCAAACGCCGCGATCCTTCCCATGGTGATGAAATCAGCCATCGAACTCAACCTCATTAGACATCATCTTTGCCTCCGGTGACGGCGTTTTCCTCTCACCTTCTGACATCGCAAGTAAGCTCCCCACCAGGAACCCTGACGCGCCCGTTTTGCTCGACCGCATGTTACGGCTCTTGGCCAGCCACGATGTACTCAAATGCTCGGTTAGAAAAGGAGAGAATGGACAAGTTGAAAGACTGTACGGTGCTGCGCCCATTTGCAAGTTCTTTGTTAAGAACGAAAATGGAGGGTCGGTTGCTAGTTTGTTGCAGTTGGTACACGACAAGATCACCATGGAAGGCTGGTAGTTTTTCATTCTTGGAAATCTAGAATATTAAAATTGTTTTATTTGAGAGTTTGAGTTAAAATTTAGTTAATTTAATATGCTGTCAGGTATCATCTAACTGATACCGTGCTTGAAGGTGGAACCCCCTTCAATAGGGCTTATGGAATGAGGTCTGTTTTTGAATACATACAGAAGGATCCAAACCATTGCCAATTATTCAACAAGGCAATGTCAAACAACACTACCTTGATCATGAAGAAGATGGTTGATGTTTACAAAGGATTTGAAGGCATCGAAGTACTAGTAGACGTGGGTGGTGGAATTGGGACTAATCTTGGTACCATCACTTCCAAGTATCCTTACATTAAAGGCATTAATTTTGATTTACCTCATGTTGTAGCTCAGGCACCTCCAATATCAGGTATATATCCCTAATCCTACTCATTTATGAGCACTCCTTCTTTGACGATAACAAGATGCCGGCGATGTGTGTAGGTGTAGAGCATGTTGGAGGAGATATGTTCACAGACATTCCAAAAGGTGATGCCATTTTCTTGAAGGTAAGTGCGTTAAATAGTTTCTATATTCTGTATACGCGAGTGTGTGACTGTTTTACTAACGTGATTTGCAGAAGGTTCTACATGATTGGGGTGATGAATACTGCCGGAAAATTCTCAAGAAATGTCGTGAAGCTCTGCCAAACTCAGGAAAATTAATCATTATAGAAGCGATTGCTCCTGAGATTCCTGAAAATAGTGTTTCATCAAACATTGCCTGCGAACTAGATCTCTTAATGATGATTGTCCACCCAGGAGGCAGAGAGAGGACCCTTCCAGAGTTTGAGGCATTAGCTTTGGAGTCTGGATTTTCCAGGTGTGAAGTTGTATGCCCTGTATACGACGGCTGGGCTTTGGAGTACCGCGAATGAGCACATCCTGAAGGCCTGTGATCAATAATAAATAAGGTTTAAATTCCAGGGCGTTAAAGTGTTATGTAATGAAAATAAGACTTTTATATTAAAATATTATGAATACTACTATGGATTGCAAATATAAAAAGGCCAAGTGATTCTTCTGACCCAACGTTTCGTTTAAATACCATGGTCACAAAAACTTTTTAAAAAATTAAATACTCATCCCTTAACCAATTTAACAATAATAAATTTAATTTACCAGCAATGTATTTTTGTTTTTTAAATAAAAATAAAAAATTAATAAAATTAATTTTATAAAAATAATTAAAATATATAATAATATTAATATAATATTAAAATAAACTAACAAAAATATTAAAAAATAACCACTACTGTCGACAACATTACTGACGACAATGGTCGTAATTAATTTAACCAGGTGGCTTCAATTAATGGTTGAATCTGACCACCAAAGATTTGACTATCTCTGACATCTAAAATAGTCAGTTTCAAACATATCAATTGTTTTTGGCCTTCTTTGATGGCAGAGGTGGTCAAATTTTTGACAGTTCGATTTGATTATTTTCGATATCTAGATAATCAGATTCAACCTCCAATAGAACTAGATGGTTAGAATTTTTATATTTTTAAAAAATTTTAATTAAATTTTAAATATTGTTTTATATTAAATTTTATTTTAAAATTAATATTATTTATTTTTATAGAGGGTAATTTAGTTTTTTCTAAGAAAATGTTAAAAAAGTAAGAAGAATGGTGTGTATTTGACTTTTCAAAATTTGTTGGGTGGAATGAGCAGTTTAGGAAACCATGGGTGGGACTTAGTTATTTGGCCTATAAAAAAAGAATTAAGGATTGCTTAAAACATTGAGAAAATTGCTTAACTGACTTAATATTAAATGTTATCCAAATATTAATTACACTTGATAAGCACATGTTTATTGATTGATTTTAGGCCAAAGAACTATTCCCACCCAGAGTTCGGTCTAAAAACAAATTCCCACCCATCAAGTTTATAAAACCCAAAATCCCACCTATTGACCGTTAAATCTAACAGTCAAAAGTAAGTCAAGGGACAATTTTGTCATTTTAAAGTTAAAATTTATAAAATTATAAAATAATTATATATATATATATATATTAAAAATTATAAAAAAAATTAAAAATTTTTATAAAATTCTAAAAAATATTTAAATTTTAAAAAATAAGCCGCAAATATCACCAGGGGCCGTTCCGACCATCTGGTTCCAAGGGAGACCAGATCTAGCCTTTTGATTCGATAGAGGCGGCCAGAGCCAGTGTAATACCCAAAGCCAGATATGTTTTAAAATGTCATTGATGCCCTTTAGTAGTAATTACAGTTGAAAACATAAAAGAAAAAATGACTAAAAAGGGCATTAAACCTTAAGTGAGCTTATTTGACCACTATTGTTAAATAGGGGCGAAATAGTCTTTTTACAAAGAATTAGAGGTTAGAATGGGGATTAAAATAAAATGACATAAAATAGTTTATATCGTTGACAAGATTCTTTTGGTAAATTGTTAAGAGGACGTAAATGTCATTTTGGTAAAAGATGAGGGGTAAAATGGTAATTTTACTAAAAGATTTATTTTTGGATATTTTAAGGCATACCAACATTACTTTTCCTCTTTCACCCTTTCTAGTTAATTAAAATTACAAGAATGACTTGGTTTTGATGAAATTAAGAAATAAAGGCAAGGGTATTTTGGGAACTTAAAAAGTTGGCATTAAATGTCAAAGATAATTATGCATAAAGGTGGATTGCTTCTTCTTCTTCCCGTAGCCAAACCTGCAGCTTCTTGTTCTCTCCATTTTTGGGCTATTTTGAGCTTAATTCAAGGCAAATTAAAGGGTTTTCAAGGAAATTTTTAGAGAAAAGTGAAGAAAATTAGTTAATCTTCTTAATTAAGGTAAGAATTTCAAGGAATTTGATATAATTATGCATGGGTTTATGATTTTATATTCTTTAATGGTGTTTTTAGGTGGGAGAAAATAAGAAAAGGTGGTGACAAAAGAATAATCAAGCTAAGGTAAGTAAATTATGCTTTTAGGGCAAGTATCCTAAACTTTGATAAAAATTAGGGTTTGATGACAATTAGGGTTTTATGTAATTGATATGTATATATTGCAATTCATATGCCCAAGAGAGTAATCGAGTTGAAATAATGTTGGAAGGTTGTAAAATTGTGACATGAACGTATGATGTAGATTATGCCATGTTTAGAAACATACCATGCGTTGAGTATTGGTTAAATTTCGATATAGAATTATGTTTTAATACATATTTAAGGATGATATACAGAGTAAAATAGAAGGAAGTTTGGGTTAATAGAAAGTGGCAGTTTGACCTTAACTATGTCAGAGAATTGTGTAACTTTTTATATATATATATATATATATACACACACATTGTTAGTGCAAATGGTATATATAATTGGCATTGACATTTTTATGCATAGTATCAGAGTGTATTTAACCACATATTGCATTTCATGTGAACATCCAAACATGAGTCACATGAGTTCTAGAAAGAAAGTTTATATTCATGTGTTTAATTATTACTTTATATACATGATTTTCAGAGAAATGTATTTATACGTTTTGTTTTATGAAGTAAATTAGTTATAGAATTTTCTTAGGACTGATGTGATGGGGAACCCACAAAGTAGCCCTACACGCTTGTTGTTCTTAGTGAGCAACCCCAAAGTAGAGTTTACTACAGTCCGATAGAGTGCGTGTAGGTTGAGGACTGTAGACAGAGTTAGATTTTATGGCCATGGTTCCTCATTCTTCAGCAGATTGGTCTACAGAAAAGAAAAGAAAAGAAAAGAAAAGAAAAGAAAAGAAAAGAATTTTCAGAAAGCATTTTATGGCATGACATGTATATCATATTTGATTGCATCACATATATACACATATGCAGTTATATGATGCATATTCAGAGTTTCAGAGATTCCAGAGTGCCCAAAGAAGTATTGCTAAAAGCAGAACTGTTAAAGTTATAAAAAAACGAGAAGAAATCAGTATTAAGCTTTTTAGATTATGTTAGCTTAATTTACTTACTGAGTATACTTTTATACTCACCCTGTGGTTTTATACTGTTTTCTCTTTAGGTGCGAGTGGTGCAATTGCTGGGGGAGGTCATACTCGGGCATGAGCTGGTGACACACTAGTTATGAGATTAATATATTTTGATATGTATATATAGAGTAAGTAATTTTAGAGATAAATATATGTATATAAGAGTAAAATATAATCTTATTTCTGTTGTGTGTATGTCTGATTTCATTTATCATTGGACTTGTGAAAATATAAAATCCAGTCATTGGGTAGGACTGGTATTTGGCTGGTTGGAAGTGTTTTCCTTACAGGTTTATTATTCTCAAGTTGACTATTTTTAGGGAAAACTCTGCCAATTTTTTTTTTATTTTCCTTAAAAATAATTTACTTAGAGGGTGGTTACAGCCAGAGAAAGGGGTCTGAAACTGCTAAAAATGGCCAACTGTGGCCCCAACGGCTGTTTTCGACCATGGTTTCAGGTGGAGGTGGCCAGATCTGGCCTCCCTTAGAACCAGGTGGCCGGAATAGCCACCGGTTCTATTTGCAGAGACCACAGCTACCGGTACGGTGGTGGTGGCTGGTTTTTATTTTTTAGAATTTTATAAAATTTTTTAGAATTTTTAATATATTTATATATATATTTAAATATTATTTTATATTTTTATTATAAATTTTTCATAATAAGGGTATTTTTGTTATTTCATAAGATGGATTAATGAAATTGGATGAAAATTGGATAAAGAGTGGGTGTTTGGGTTTTTAAATGTTAGAGGGTGAGAAATTGTTTTGGGACCAAACTATGGGTGGGAACAAGTCCTTTGGCCTTGATTTTATTATCAGCTAAAACACTTATTTTCATCCAATATTATTTGAAATGGCAAGATTTCATTAACTAAGTTTAAAAAAATTAAATTTTTATTTATTAGTTAAATATTTTATAAAATTATTGAAATAATAAAAATTATAATTTTTAATAATAAATAATTATATATTTGGGTTAAACCATATATAGGTTTTGATGCCAATGAGCCCATATGACATGGGAAGGGCATCTTGTGTCTGTCCAAATTGGAGGTACACGATTAGTAACCCTGTGCTTTGGCGTAATGCTTGCTTAAAAACCTGGCAGGTAAACTTGCTAGTGGTTATTTACATTTTATTAGTTAATTATATGTAAATTATTCAAAGCTGAAACTGGACCTCTCCTGTGAGGCTCGCTGGAGTGGTAGAAAACTATAAGTTATTGCAATCAAAATATGATGGTTCGTGGAGGAAAATGTGGCTTTTAAGACCAAAGGCTCCGTACTGACGGTAAAATCTTCTTAGTTTGTCTTACAAAACTGACCAAAGTGGACTTCTATTGTCATGCACTCGAAATAGCCTTTATTAAGCTGGTATTATTAGACTCTTGTGCTCAGTATTTTCAATAAACTAATTTGCTTTCTTATCTCAGGTCTCTATGTGAGTAGGAACGCATATATTCGTACAGGAGTTGCCGAGTGGAAGATTACCAATCCTGTTTACATAGTATGACTCCAAATTCTGTATCAATAGCCTCATAATTTTCAATTTTCTAATTTTTGAAAGTAATTTCTTTTACCAATAAACGTCAAGAAAAAAAAAAAAAAAAGTCTTAAGAAGCACCGAGAGGAAGTAAGATCTATCAGATTGAAAGTTATGGACCAATTTATTCTACATTGAGCCTGCTTTCTACTACCATTTGTTTGATTGGTTTGCTATCTGATAACAGCTTTAAGCATTTAAGCTATAGAATATCATTTATCGTATGTATCCTGTTCTAGATTCATTTTACCTTTGATTGGGCCTAATGGTGGATTATAAAAATTATTAAATGATGAGCAGATGGAGCATTGGTGCAAAATGTTCCTCTATTCCATTGTGTTTTTCGTTTCAGAGTTGCATAAGGCCAAAAGAAAATAGCTGATTGAGGAAGAAAAGGAGTTTTCTTACATGGTCATCCTTACTTATTTTTCTGTTGTTTTCTTCAATGCTTTTGCAGGTGTGCTACTTGATTCTTTCCTTCTGGCAGATTTCTTTACAAGGTTTTAATCTAACCAATAGTAACTGATGCAGTGTAGAAAAATCTTTTTTTTTTTTTTTTCTGTATCTGATTGCCTTGTTTTTTCTTTCTTTATGCATTTGTTAGAATTCTTCTCAAAAGATTAAGGATGTGGTAAAATTAATGAACTTCCGAGCATCTAAAGCAGCAGATTGTGTTTTTGGTGGCCATTACACACTGTCTGATGACAAGGTTAGCCTCTGTTATATACCTGATCCCCAGAAAATTTATGATTTGAAGCTTTCAGATTTCTTTGTTCAATTCAACTTCTTTGATCTGATGCATGCTTTCAAGTGAACATTTTTTTCTTCCATTTATTGTTTGGTATGAATCTTGAAAATGCTTATGGGTACTTACTGCAGGTGGAGGCCGCTGTTCTGTACCCTGGAATGCGTCCTACTGTGTTGCGAATCCGCTTAAGGTATTATATTGGTTGGGCCTGAACATTCTGTCTTTTAAAAGTAGCTTTATAATACTTTGTAGATTACATTGTTCCTGAGGATCTTAAACCTGAGACGGATTTGCTTGTTTAGATTACGGGGAACAACTGTTGGGGCTAACAATAAGATGGATTTGCTCTCACTTGTTACAAGTGGTGTGAATGACAATGAGGTTGGTGGCTTTGATGAGGACATCCTTGGAGTAGTTGAATGGTGGCAGGATGATGAAACTCACAACCCAGATGTGCCTGCAGTCTTGCACAAGAGGGGTCTGACACCTTTTGTATTTGTTCCATTTGAATAGGTAGTATATTTCACTTTGGATCCTACCCTCAAGCCTCAATCATCATGGAAAAATTTCCCAGCCTAGTATAATTTCCTGCTGCTTTGTTATTAACCATAAATTGTGCAAGTGGTGAATCATAATTTTTATTTTCATAGGCAATTGCATGAGTTAAGATATATAGAATCCCTTGGGGAGATGCGGGTATGCCACAAAGCATAATTTCTTTTCACTTGTCACATGTGTAATTCAATGCTCTCACTTGTCTTCTTTCCTGGTTCTCCTCCTTGTAGCTACATGTACCAAGGCTGATATTCAGCGTAGAAGAGAGTGTGCAATCTGATATGGAGACTCACACAATGGACATTTCTTGGAGTGTATGTGTGAAGTCCCATGTCAGAAATTATCAACTAAGTGAAAATTTTGTATGCATCTGGGAACCACAGCCCTGTTGTATGACTGAGGGTTGGAGAAAAAGAGATACTTTTATTATTGACCTTTGTGGCATAGTTAAACTTATTACAAAAATAGGAATGTTGGTTTTATATCAGAGTACTATTTAGTGTATTACCAAACTTAATTTTAAGCCATTTTTTTTCTCCCGGTATAGGTTGAAACATCAGTTTTGAATCTGCCTGTGGAAAAGATGGATTATTTTGTCCCTGGCTGATGCAGCAAGCAACCAAACACTAATTTCTGTAAATATAAAATTTATGCCCAAGCTGTTGGGGTTATCTTATTGTCTGTGTAAATGCCAAAAGGTGATGTTGGGCTGATTAATTAAAATTTTGATTTTGAATGCTTGGGCGATGTTGGGTCCATGGAAATATGTTTGGGTGTTTTTGTTCTGCTGCTGTTGCTTCTTAATCTTTGTAATATAATATAAAATATTCACTCTTTCAAGTTCATTATATGGCATATTCAATGATGTCAAGCTTGAAATTTCATATAAAATGGAGAATGGGAAAAATGTAGAGAGTTTTGCGTATGAGGCATCCAATGTTTCTAAATCCCAATCTTGCAAGTTGGGGTTGGTGGTATATCGTCTGTCAACAAGTTCACACGAAGATCAAGAATGTTAAGAGAGAACAAATTGCCAATTTCAAGGGAAGTGAGCCCTCTAGACTGTTCGGATCTTGATTGAGAACAGACTCCCAATTTGACAAAGACAAATAATAAAAGCTAAAACTGAAATCCTTTGAAGTGAAGGAAGATAATGATGCATGCAATGCAATGGATTGTTTCGTTAGAATAGAGAGAGACGACGATCATAAATTCTACCACCAGTATACAGCAGTCATCATATATATAGATATACTGGTTATTCCGGGCTCGACATATATTCCTCAAATAACCGGAGGAGGAAAAAAACATGTAAAAAAAGAGTACAATTTAGTGAACCAGGTCCAGCATATACAAAAGTTTTATCAGATAAACCAAATATAGTTTGGAAATAAGTAATCGGAAAACACAATCTCAATCAACTTCAACTGGTACAGCTTCAATTTTTGAATCATACGAGATGGCACATCACAAATCACTGACTTCAACCGCTCTATCTAATCTGCCCGAGATTGACCAGCCCGGGATGACAGGATGATCCCTACGATGAGTCCATAGAGAGCAAGAGCTTCAGCAAAAATGAGGATGAGAATCATACCCACAAACAGCTTAGGCTGCTGCGCATTAGCCCTGAAAAATTCTCAACAACAATTCAACAGATTCTCATCAGTGTGATAGAAGCAGTTAACTTGATTCAAATTAAACAGCCTACAATCAAAACATCAATCCAGCAGCCATAACTACAACTTTAAACATAACTACAAAGAAACCATTATCTAAAAGCAGGAAAATTAACAATGACCAAAACTGAAACAACAAAATAAAAAAAATCCGGGCTAGATAGCACAGAATTTGAAGTCTCCAATTTCACAGAAAAACTGTCACGATTTAATAGTGTATATCAGATAAAAAGTTCCGCATTACTAATATCGAAGAAAAGTCTGAAGGACTTAAAAAACAAACCGCAATAACTCAAACAAGCAATGATGGATATGGAAGAAAATTAGCATAGCAATCACATGGTAACTGCAACATGACAACGAAAACATCAAGTTAATATAATGGAAAAAGAAGGGCAAGTGGGGAACCCAGCAAATTTATAGTGTTCTGATGAAGTCCCAATCCAATTCAACCAAACAGAGCAACAGTTTCAACTTCACAAATCAATAAAAGAGAACAATCAATACTCACACAAACGAGAAAAAAGAAGACATACGAATGAACATGGAACTGAATGGATAAACTGTATTGAGAAGCAGAATTATAATGTTTGTCTGTATGATAATCAGCTAACTATAAAAAACAATAGAAAGAAACCAAGATGCTATCTATTTTGAGAGTACTAGACCTCTCCTCAATACTAAGACACCTCTTTAATCTTTCTTCCCCCTCTTTCCATCTTATTCTCCTACTTAAAGATTCATCCCTCCAATTAACAATAGCCACACGGACAACTTTACTGGTTACTAAAATATTCTTGGATCACATTCTTATCACCTCCTATTTGCAAGCCTGTCTTGCTGCTGCTAGAACCTTTTGAAGTACCTCCTTCCTGCCTTCTGGTTGCACAATAGAAAAATCCTGGATCATGTCATTCCCACCTCTCGCCTGCATGTTTTGCTTGGTCATTTTCTATTTACGAGCATACACTCTAGTAATAAAGGCTTGCTCATGTTCCCAAACCAGCATAAAGACATAAACAAAAAAGGGTGTTTGAATCTAACATCACCTACAAGTAAAATATTGTAAAATAGCATGCCTAGAAAGCATAAGGTTCATTATCTTCATGCCTTTGACAACCTAACATTCAATAAAGTACAAATTGAACAACACGTCAGCAAGTAACTAATATACTTGACTTCACTTACATGAATAATTTCAGCCCAATAAAGGCGTATTTCAGTCACCTTAAACACAGACATACTGGCTTGGTTTGACATTAACAATGTAGAGACTACCCTACAAAAAGGTTTCTCATTAACAACTTGGACCCATTCTCTGCTACAGCCAGAATTACATGAAAGACAGAGCTGAAGTGGAAATTGGATAGTTCCAGCAATTCAAGGAGCTGGAGACCTTCCCTCCAGCCAAAGGCTGCCCACAATCCAAAACAATTGCTGCTCTCCCCACCTCCCCTACCCACCCCCCTTTTTTAACTCCCTGTGGCATTCTTCATCCTCAAGGTAAAGGTTGGAAAACCGTACTATGATGATTTTAGCAACCTCCCAAGTATTCTTACTGTCCAGTAATCCAAACCATTTAATCAACTATTCCAATATACCACTAGTTTTCCAGTGAGCATCTAGAACATTCTCAAGCAACAGCATGAGCTCCAAGTCTTAGGATAAGTTTTGCCATCCAAAACCAGATGAATTGAAGATACAAGAAGCAAAGAGCCAAAGGATGACAAGGAACCAACTACTAAGAATTAGCATAATATTGGAAAAACCACCTCTTTATATGCATCCATATGTCATGTAAACCATGGAAGCAATGCTACTTCAAGCACTTATACAAAATGACTTAAGGTGAAATGCAAATCACCTTATTCAATTTCTTCTAAATACTTAACCAACCAATCGCTTCTTTTAGGGATGAAAAGAATTGCTTTTCAAGGGTCACATATTTTTCAACAAAAAATTCACTACTTGGACAAAGTCTTTAAGGAATCCTAAAAGAAAATGTAGTAACTTGCTCAGAAGAGTTTAGTACATTTGAAAGGTTTCCTGATTCCAATGCGACATCATAGACTTCACTTGTGTACCACCAAACGCTCCAAAATGAAAATCTATGTTAAGCTGAACGTAATCAACTAATGATGTGATCCTAGGCAGCCGTGGGAGCAACCAAGATTCATACAACTATTGAGGAGTTTGGAGGCATCACAACCGCTTAGGGACATCACTCAAGAGCAAGAACACTTAGTTTGGGAGCCAGCAGCAAGAGGATTCAGCATAAGCAGTGGAAAGCACAAGTTAGAATTTTGGGTAGAATCCATGCACTGCGGTGCACCCCAATCCTACCGTGGCGAGACAACACTCTTCACTGCAGCGCCATTGTCGCCGCAACATGCAACGGACGAAGCAAGGCTGATTTTAGGAAAATTTTTAGAGTTTTTGATACAATTTTTATTAATTAGATTTTATAGTCCTATTTTGTTTTAGATTGTTATTAGAAAGGTTCTATTTTGGTAGAATTAATTTTGTAACTTCCATTCAGATTAGGATTATTATGATCCTCTCTGATTTGGTTAAGAAGTTCTATTATTAGTCAAATACAACTTACTTTGTTATTCAAAGACATGAAACTTTGTAATCAAAAGAAGTTTTCAATGGATTCTGCATGTGAGAATCTGTTTGCTCTATTTTACTGAATTCTGCATGTGAGGATCTAGCAAGTGGTATCAAAGCAATTTTGGGGGTGGGAAAAGCTCAGATGGATACAAAAGTGAAGAGAATAGAGAAGGAAACCAACAACATTAAGAAACACTTGAGCAAGCTTGCGAAGAGTGTTATATGGATTACCCAGACATTGAGTTTGTTTTTGGGACAGATACAATCTCTTCCAAAGTGTTTTGGGGGATTGTTGGACTACTCATGGATCACAGAGAAATTCTGACAAACCATGGATCATCGACGACAGACCTATCGAACCCATCAGATGTCCAATATGGTAAATCAACAAAATTAGATGACGGCTCCAACCTGATAGAAGTTTAAAACTATAAATAGACAAGTTCTAGCCAAAAATGGATTGATTTCAGAGAAATCCAACTGCTGAAATCCAATCCATCTCCTCAGGTGACAAAATTGGAACGTGGATGATGAACAGAGTTGTTTGTATTTACCAGCAAAGACTCTGATGGATGGTTGTTAAGGGTATAGAGATATTTCTTCATTAGTAAAATTTCGAGAGAAGAAAAGATCTTCTCAACCATTACAAAGAACAACATCGGCGTGAACAAAAGTGATCAAAACTGGAATGAAAAGGAGATGAAGAAGAAGGAAAATATTAAGTAGCTTTGGCAACAGGCAGCCTTTTACAGATTTGGGAGGTTTTCGGTGTCTTGAATGGTTAGAATTTGGAGGCTCCAAATCCTCAAATTATTGGCTTATCTACTTATTGTATATATTGAAACCCATTTAGCACTAAATTTGCCATTTCCTTTTTTTCGGTTGTTGTGTTTGGGTGTGTTTACTATCTATTAATTGAATATTGGCTAGGTATCTACCGGATAGTAGGGGATATCTATAACTATAATTAAGCAAAGGTTAGCAAATATTGAACCAGTAGATTTGCATGTATGTCAGCCAAATCTTAGGGAACATTCTTAAAATCCCACCAAGCCTCTTTTGCTTCGTCCAAGCCAATCAGAAGATCTTACAAAAAATAGCCAAAAATAAAAAACACACACACACACACAAGCAAACCAACAATGCATTACCTAACTCCAGCATCACCAACAATACCAATGGCCATCCCGGCAGATAGGCCAGCAAGCCCACAAGCAAGGCCTGACGACAAATGTGCATAGCCATCAAACAGATAATAAGATTTTGCTTTGGGGTTGATTCCCGTACTAATGATAACAGCTATAATCAACCCATATATACCCAAAACTCCAGCCATAACCACCGGAACAATCGATTTCATAACAAGCTCAGGCCTCATCACTCCCATTGAAGCAACTCCAACCCCACTCTTCGCTGTTCCATATGCCGCGCCCATGCCTATTAAAATCATCCAAGAACTAAAAATCAACAACAGACAATCGAAGACTTACCATCGATATGAGCTCTTAAAGCAAAAATATTACATATTCATAAAATTTTCCCCACAATCAAAAAACTTACAGGCATTACATATCTTTTCATTAAAAGGCAATAACTAACAAAAGCAAGTTTTCCTTACCAAAAAAACAAAAATACTTCAAAGAAATTTTCTCCATACTTAATAGAAATTTCTTATTCTTTTTGTTTCCACACTGGTAAATTTCCGCAACATGCATCAACAACAAATAATAAAAAAAATCAATATTTATTATTTATTATTTCTTTTAAATTAATCAAATACACATAACAGAATCCTACAATATTTGTTGAGAAAATAAATTTGAGAGAAATTACAAGAGAATACGAGAGCAGCGGCGGCTCCGAGAAAGCCAAAGAAGGGAGCAGTTTCGTCGCCGCTGAAAGTCGATGACATTGTGATGACAGTGTTTATTTGTTTGGTTACAGAGATCCGATTAGCTGGTAGCCGGTTTCGGTAATTCGTCGATCAGACAAACTTACCTTCCAGAATTGCGTAGTTTTTTTTTATTTAATTTAATTTAATTTAATTTTCTATTTTGATGGTTGAACGAAATGATAAGCAGACGAGATGGGGAACCGGGCGTCGGCAATAATTGACTGGAGACTTAGATTGGCTCACAAAAGTTTTTATATATGTGGCTTTACAAAAGCACCCTTGAATGTGAGAGGGAATAACTTAGACCTAGTCTTTTGAGCTAGCCATGTAAGGGACGGGCCGGCCCAAAGCCCAATGCAAACTCCTTTTGGTATGACTATAAAATTGTGAACCGTGTTAAATTCATAGGTTAGAAGAGTCTTGCTCCTACAGGATCTGTTAATTCGCAGACCTAAACACTTTGTCATGAAGGCAGAGTGGGTCATCTTGGTGTCGACTTGACACGTCCCATGCTATGTAAATTGTAGGCCAAAGGACTCCCACCCATAGTTTGAGGCGGCTACATTCCTACCCATTAACTTTTAAAAGTCCAGATTCCCACCCTTCATCCAATTTCATTAACCAATTTTATGAAATGACAAAAATACCCTTATTAATAAAAATTTATAATAAATATATAAAATAATATTTAAATATATTAAAAATTATAAAAAATTTTATAAAATTATAAAAAATATTTGAATTTAAAAAATAAAAAAATAGCCACCGTCGTCGTGCCGACGACCGTAGCAAATAGCACCAGGTGGCCGTTCTGGCCACCTGGTTCTAAGGGAGCTAGATTTGGCCTCCCTAATCGACAGAGGTAGTCAGATTTGGCCACCTCTCCCCAAAACCTTGGCCAGAAAGGCCATTGGAGCCCAAGCCAGCCATCTCCGACCGTTTCTAACCTTTTTTTTTTACAAAGGCAGTCAGATCTGACGCCTCCACTAAAAGAGGAGGCAGCCAGATCTGGTCACCTCCGTCAATTTGGGAGACTAGATCTGGCCTCCCTTGGAACCAGGTGACGGTTCCGACCACCTGGTGCTATTTACTGCGACCACCGCCGCCAACACGGTAGCGGTGGCTGATTTTTAATTTTATAAATTTAAATATTTTTTATAATTTTATAAAAAAATTTAAATTTTAATATATATTTAAATATTATTTTATAATATTATTAATTTTAATTTTAAAATAACAAAATTACTCTTGAACTTACTGTTGATTGTTAGATTTAATAGTCAACAGATAAAATTTCAAGTTTTTGAAGCTTAATAGGTGGGACTTTGTCCCCACCTCAAACTATGGTGGGAACATGTCCTTTGGCCTTTTGTCGGATTATTTGATTATAAGATTGTTGGCGAAAAGGTCATATTATTATTTTACAAAAGGCCAAACCATAAGTCCCACCCAAGGTTTCCTTAAAGAGAAAGGTGTCACCCATAAACTTTTACAAAGCTTAATACCCCTCCCTTAATCAAATTTAATTATTAAATTTAATTGATTAAAGTGATATTTTTATTTTTTGAATAAAATAAAAAAATATAAAATTAATATAAAATAATATTAATATAATATTAAAATAATAATAATAAATTAAAGATTAATAAAAATTCAAAATTACCAAAATAAAAAATTAATAAAAATAAAAAAAACTATCGCAGTGAATAGCATCATCGACAGTGATGACTACCGTTAACCTAATCAGATAATCAAAAATGATCATCTAATTTGATTGGTAACTAGATTTAATTATCTCGATGATGAAGACCATCAAACATCTGATCAAGTTAACGACGATTACTATTATCAACGGTGGTGATTACTTTTTTAAATTTTTATTAAATTTAATAATTTTTTAAATTTTTATTATTATACTAATATTATTTTATATTAAAATTTATTTTAATATTAATATAAATTTTTTTGTTAAATGATATTTTAGTTATTTAATAAAATTAAAAAGAATTCGATTAATAGGTAAGTATTTCAGTTTTTTAAAATATTTAGATACGCATGTGTTTAGGGAAACCTTGGGTGGGACAAAGGGTTTAGCCTTCAAATAACATCCACAAACGTCTTTTTCATTATCTCTTTATATTGCTGTCTGCCTCTCTCGACGGAGTGTGTTTGAGAGAGAGAGAGAGAGAGAGAGTGATTGGGGAAGTGGAAGGTGAAGGACGCGGAGAGAATTTGCTCTGTATGTCAGTTAACGACTATTGTGATAAATACTGCGGTGGATACTGTAAGGTTGCTAACCCTTTACAATGGCCACAACTCAGGAAAAGACGACGCCTAATTGTTGCATCGGTACCACCGGAACCATCAACAACAAACCTACTCAAATCCCCCACGACTGGAAACTTCCACAATCCGATCCATCTCCGGATCCGATTCGTAAACGAGATTCTCTGCCGACCTTGATAGGCTCTGTTCCTACTGACACTACTTCCTCGACTAAAGGTTTAATAATTATTATTTTATTTATTTCTTGTTTTTGCGAACATTATATGCCTTCGATATTGTTTGTCTGGTTTTTGAGCAAATGAAAAGTTAAATGTTCATAAGATAAATCCTTGTGTAAAGAAAGTCAGTTTGGGGAAGCACTCATCTGCTTGGGCCCCAATGATTCTTACTGTCTCCGTCTTTGATTATCTATTTTTGACAGTTTCATTCTTTCAGCAGCCAAACAGGACATTTCTTTGATTTCTTATCTTTCTCTGGTTTTTTTTTTCTTATTTGCTGATTGGAATCTGCTATCATTTATGTCTATTATAAGTTAAAATTTTGGTTGATTCTCTTGCTTAGGTATTCTAACCATGGTGAGAGCTCAAACGAGTCATCCTTTAGACCCTTTATCGGCTGCTGAGATCTCTGTGGCAGTTGCAACTGTTAGGGCTGCTGGAGCAACTCCTGAGGTGAATTTCACTAGTTATGATTTTTAGCTGCGTTTATTGTTTACATCATTATATGTCTATTTGTTAACTGAAAAAGGAAAATCCATTTTCAGCTGAGAGATAGCATGCGCTTTGTGGAAGTGGTTCTGATGGAGCCAGATAAACATGTTGTGGCATTGGCAGATGCATATTTCTTTCCTCCTTTCCAGCCATCATTACTTCCCAGAACAAAACGTGGGCCTGTAATTCCTGCTAAACTTCCACCAAGGCGTGCTAGACTTGTTGTTTACAATAAAAGGTCAAATGAGACAAGCATATGGATGGTTGAACTTTCAGAAGTTCATGGTACAACTAGAGGTGGCCATCATAGGGGCAAAGTCATTTCATCAAAAGTTGTTCCAAATGTTCAACCTCCTATGGTGCGTAATAAACACTCACACTTCATTATGCTAATGTTAATTTAGGCTCTGTGAGATTTTTTTGTCAGTCTCTAAAGTAGACTGATTGTTACACTTGGATTGTATCTGATAGTTCTTGCCTTATATAAGTAGCATTTACTATCTGGGCTCTTGGTGTGTAATGTGCTTTGACATTAGTAGGAATTTCCAATGAATAAGTTAAAATAGTTTAGACGTGACTCAACTGTGCCTCTCCTATTAAATAGTCTTTTATTGTTTGTTATAATTTTGTAATCACGAGCTCTGGTGAACTCCTTCTAACATAGTTCTCTTATCTTTATCCAACATTGATTCCCCTGCTTTTGAATTCTAGGATGCTGAGGAATATGCTGAATGTGAGGCTGTTGTTAAGGACTTTCCTCCATTTCAAGAGGCAATGAAGAGGAGGGGTATTGAGGACATGGATCTTGTTATGGTCGATCCCTGGTTAGTTACTGTGTTGAGATTCACTCACATTGATGTTCTGTAAGAGTATGCTTTCAGTTCTTGTTTTACACTTTTTAATGTTGTGTGCAAACTCTTATTTTACAGGTGCGTGGGATATCACAGTGAAGCTGATGCTCCAAGTCGCAGACTTGCTAAACCGCTCATTTTCTGCAGAACTGAGAGTGACTGTCCCATGGAAAATGGTTATGCTCGTCCGGTTGAAGGAATCCATGTTCTTGTGGATATGCAAAATATGGTGGTAATTGAGTTTGAAGACCGTAAACTTGTTCATCTACCGCCAGCTGATCCATTAAGAAACTACACTGCTGGTGAAACACGAGGAGGTGTTGATCGAAGTGATGTGAAACCTCTTCAGATTCTTCAGCCAGAAGGTCCAAGCTTTCGTGTTAATGGACATTTTGTTGAATGGCAGAAGGTGCTTGCATATTTGTAAACTCCATTGCTGATTCACTTTAATTTTACAGCTTATAAATAATTTTTTTTCCCTTTTAAAACATAATTTTGGTTGGCAGTGGAATTTTCGTATTGGCTTTACTCCAAGGGAGGGTTTAATAATCTACTCTGTCGCATATGTTGATGGTAGTCGAGGTCTGAGGCCTGTCGCCCACAGGTTAAGTTTTGTTGAGATGGTGGTCCCTCATGGAGATCCAAATGATCCACATTATAGAAAAAATGCATTTGATGCAGGGGAAGATGGGCTAGGCAAAAATGCCCATTCTCTTAAGAAGGTTACGTATCTATTGTATTGCTTTTCATTTTTGGTTAAATTATTTACATACCACATACCACTGATTTTAATATAATTTTCACTGCCTGACATATTGTTGGTTCTTTAGGGGTGTGATTGTTTGGGTTACGTCAAGTACTTTGATGCACACTTTACAAATTTCACTGGAGGTGTTGAAACAATTGAAAATTGTGTTTGTTTGCATGAGGAGGACCATGGTATCTTATGGAAGCATCAAGACTGGAGAACAGGTTTAGCAGAAGTTCGAAGGTCTAGAAGGCTAACAGTGTCATTTATATGTACTGTTGCAAATTATGAGTATGGATTTTTCTGGCATTTTTATCAGGCAAGTGAGGTTCTGCCTTTATTTTATCTAGCTTCTCATGTTTGATGTTATGAAGCTCAGCTGAATCCCATTTCTTCTTTTGAGTTTTAAGAACAATTTTGCTTTAAACAGTTGTTGGTGCTCCACATTTTTTTTAGTCTCTCAATATAGTTTACTGCTATTTGTTTCAAGGGAGCCACTTAAATCCTAATGACGGAATACTTGTGTTTTAGGATGGGAAAATTGAAGCTGAGGTTAAGCTCACAGGAATTCTCAGCTTAGGTGCAATTCAACCTGGGGAAGTACGAAAATATGGTACAACTATTGCACCTGGGTTATATGCACCCGTTCATCAACATTTTTTTGTGGCTCGCATGGACATGGCTGTTGACTGCAAGCCTGGTGAAGCATTTAATCAGGTAAGTTTATGTGAATACTGGAGATTTTTTTCTTCGTCATATGTCTCCTTTGTTATACATGTATTAGTTTTACACATCCTATAATATCTATTTATTTTTCAGTGAGCTTTTAGGTCATCAATAGGCCTTTTAAATGAATATTAGTTGTGTAGAGTTAGTGTATAGTAACATTCTTAAATCAGGAGAGCCTTGCATAATTATTCATTTTATAAGACTGTTGAGTTCATTTCTATGAGTGTCAATTTAATTTATATCACAAGTTTGTTGTGCCCCTTGCATTCATGGTTGTGCTCTGGCAGTAATAAGGCTACAATGCTTTCCCAAGGTCTTAAGGTGGCTAATATTTATCCAGTGACCTTCAATAAAGAGGTTGCTTTTCCATGTTTTGGTTGAGGAGGAAATCTTCTTGGATGTTATAGGTGAACTAAAGTTGAATTCCCCTTAAGTATCAGGCGATGCTATATTGACATATGGTTCCTATCTATTCCTGGTTCTGCTGAGAAAGGATTCTCTGAAAGAACTAGGATATAGTCAGAGGATATATCATGTGATGATGCTTTTAGGAACTTACATCTCTGATCGTTGATTTACTTTTGAGTGTACTATCCAATTAAGATCTCTTAGTACTTGAATGTATTTTATATTGTTGCACTCTTCTTTAGATTTTTAGAACTGCCTTTTCAACTACAAAACAAGAATAATTGCCATATGTGTACTCGTGCTCTTAAGATCTGTTTGATTTCTTCCTGGTGTAGATTGTTGAGGTGAATGTTAAAGTTGAAGAACCTGGAAAGAATAATGTTCATAATAATGCATTCTACGCTCAAGAGGAACTACTAAGATCAGAATTGCAAGCAATGCGTGATTGTGATCCTTTATCTGCTCGCCATTGGATTGTAAGAAATCTTCTCCATGTTCTTTGTTTCCATATTTTCTCAGAAAAACAGTGGTGTCTACTACATGGATAACTATAATTTTTCTGAGTGGTGAAACTCTTGTAGTTATTGGGGTTGGTGATATTTGTTTCCAATAATGTAGCCACTCAAATTTATATAATTAAGCTGCATTTATAAATTTTCTACAATTGGAATCAATATGGAAATATGAAGACATTACAAATTTATAAGCACTTATGTATTAAAAAGATAAAAATATCTTGGATAGTTCGTTAAGTTTCATTGTAGTGTAGCGTTTATGATGCAAGAATTAGACTCTATATGCCTTTATATGTGCTTCTGTTGTAAATTTGTGTTTTTATTTCAAATGTCTTTTGTGTATCATTAGTTGACGGGGAAAATGTATCTTCCATGTGTTCCCCATCTGTTTTAGGACTTGTTGTAATATTGTCAAAAGTTGATTACTGGTGTTGGTATGAAATAATGTTATAACTTGTGCATGATGCCTTGGGTGAAAATATGATATGATTCCGATCCTATTTCTTCCCTTTTTTTTTAAAAAAAAAAAATGATCAGTTATGGAATTTATGGACATGAAAATTTTATTTACTTTTAATAAAACATTATACCGATTGTTTAGCTGACAATTGCTGCCTGCTTTTCAGATAAGAAACACAAGAAATGTTAACCGGACTGGGCAATTAACTGGATATAAGCTAGTGCCTGGTTCAAACTGTTTACCATTAGCTGGTTCTGAGGCCAAATTTTTGAGAAGAGCTGCTTTCTTGAAGCATAATCTTTGGGTCACTCCTTATGCACATGATGAAATGTACCCTGGGGGAGAGTTTCCTAATCAGAATCCACGAGATGGAGAAGGATTGGCAACATGGGTTAAGCAAAATCGATCTCTGGAAGAAACTGATATAGTTCTATGGTTAGTTTACCTACTGTTTCTCTAAGAACTACAATAAACATTTTTGTATGCCACGAATTATTTTCCTTACAAACATGCTCAGTTTTCGTAACTGCTTATAATTTATTGCTGAACTGTAATACACTAGCTGTAAAAAACAAGCCTCAATTGGATCCACTTAACAGGTTCTGAAGGTTTGAGAAAATACTGTATTAGCGATTAGGTGGTATAGGGTTCTGTCCCAATTGGTTATTTAAATATTTCTGCTACTGGTGCTATACAGGTATGTATTTGGAGTGACTTACATTCCTCGACTCGAAGATTGGCCTGTAATGCCAGTGGATCGCATTGGTTTTATGCTCATGGTATTCCAATTATGCTAGTAGTTTCAAATTGTTTTACGAAGCATTGCATTATGAATCACATCTTTAGACATTGTTGCAATTAACCTTGACTAAAACTGTTTTTTCTTGTGATGCAGCCACATGGGTTCTTCAATTGCTCACCAGCAGTGGATGTTCCTCCCAGTTCCAGCGATTCGGATATCAAAGACAGCAATGGCATGGCTGAAAAGCCTATCCAGAATGCTCTGCTTGCTAAGCTCTGAATGGATAATTGTTAAGTTGGTGGTGTATTTTGTTAGTGAAATAATTGAGTCAATGGCCAATTGATTGGTTCTGACGATTTAATTTAAACCGAAAGTATGGTTTCGCAAGCCAGAAAATTATCTAGCTAATTTTGTTTAGGACCACATAAGTGGAAAGACGTGTCCCCAAGCAGAGATTAGGCCCAACTACTAATGCCAACGCAAGGCTTCTTTAAATGACAAAGTCCATCCAAAACTTTTAAAAAAATTAAGTGTTTATCTTCTTTCTATTTTTTTTAATATTTTATAATAAAATAATAAAATATCTTTCATACAAAATTAATAATATTAATATTAAAATAAAATTTAAGATAAAATATTATTAAAATAAAATTTAAGATAAAATGATATTAAATTAATAATAAAAATTTTAAAAGTAAATTAAAATAAAAAAAATTAAAAATGCAGTCTTGACCATTCTGTCCACGGTTTGGTTGTCTGTGTTATTTAAATAGGTAGATTTGATTGTCAATTTAATCACATGTTTTTTTAATCATCTAATTAGATTTTATTATTATTGTTAATAGTCGTAATTGTTTTTTAATTTTAATTAATATTTTAATTTTTTTATTAATATTTTATATTTTAAATATTTTTTATAAATTTAATTTAATTATTTATTATTTTTAATTTTTTTATTTAAAAAATAAGAAGATTTTTTTTAATCAGTTAAATTTAATGAATGATTATTAAATTTATTTGTTAATTTAAGCCAATAGATAAATATTTGATTTTTAAAAAATATTTTGTCATTTAAAAACATCTGGTGGGAATAAAACATTTGGCTTACAAAAAGGAAGGCAATTAAACTAAGGCCAAATAATCTATTCTCATCGAAGGTTTTCTTAAATGATAATTTTTATTTAAAAATTTTTAAAAGTTAAGTACCTATCCTTTAATTAAATTCCTTTTAATTTTATCAATCTATTTAATAAAATGACTATAATATTTTTTAATAAAAAAATAATATTAATATTAAAATAAATTTTAATATAAAATAATATTAATATAATCATAAAATTTTTAAAAATAGAAGAAAAATAAAAAAAATAGCTATCATCGTCGACAACATCATTGGCGAAGGTGGCCGTTATTAACTTCCAATCACCTAATTAGATTGATGGTTAGATTTGACCACTTTGATTATATAGACAGCCAGATTTGATTGCTTTTACTATCAGAGAATACTAAAAACAATTGAAAAACTTAAAACTGTTCATTTTCAACCATTCTCAATGATTGAAGCGGTTAGATCTGACCACCTCTACTATTGAACAGTTAGATCTAATTGTTAATCAAACTAGATGATCGTTTTCAATCATTTAATCAGGTTAATAGAAACCATTGTTACTAACGACGCTGCTAGTGATGGTGATTGCTTTATTAAAAAAATTTTTATTATGAAAATTGTTATTTTTTATATTTTTATTAATTTTAAAAATTTTATTATTATTTTAATATTATTTTATATTTTAATAATTTTATAAAATTAATTTTATTTTTTAAATTTTTATTAAAAAATAAAATATCTCTTTAACCTATTAAATCTAACTGTTGATTGTTAAATTTAATAGTTAATCTTGATCAATAGATAAGTATTTAATTTTTTTAAATTTTTAAGTAAAAATTATCATTTAAGGAAACTTTGGGTGGGATCATGGCGTTTGGCCTTTACAAAAAATAAATTATTTAGAATAATTTGATGCTTTTACAACATTTCGCCAGAATTTTTTTGGTTAAGGAAGTTAAATTTTATAATTTAGAAATTCAAAACCTTGAATAGGGGAAATTTAAATTCAATTTACTTTTGTGGAACAACAGAATATTCTTTACAAAGTGGACAAAACTAAATTTGGCAGGCTTGGCTGTAGCACACATGTCCCGTTAAGGCGCTTTTACTTCAATAATGCGTCAAACAACTTCAACGCCAAGCTCTCCCCTTCCTGCCCCTTCCTCTCTTCCCACAGTAGAGAACTCCGCAGATATACAAGAAGAGCAACTCAGAAAAAAACGCAAACAAATGGGGGATTCTCGAGTGGAGACAATCTCGAGATTAGCACAATGGAGAATCGAAAACTTCGGACCTTGCTCTTACAAAAAATCCGAAGCTTTCAAGGTCGGTATTTGGAACTGGTAAGTTGTTCACCACAGTAACATAATATGTACAAGATTTTGGTTTCTTGTTTTTTGATTTCCGGGTTTGTTTGATTTATTGAATTTTGGGTTTGATTAGGTACTTATCCGTGGAGAAAAATCGTTATCTGTATGTACGACTATTTCCAGAACCATCCCGTGTGTCGAAAGAACAGCCTCCTATTGCTAGTTTCGTTCTTCGAGTTTCTATAGCTGGGGCTAACCGCAAACCATACATCTCTCCAGGTTTGTTTATTTATTGTATATTTTTCCTGTGCGCGGATGTGTAAAGGAGTTTTTGGGAGTCATGATCGTTTGATTATTTTTTGTTTCTTTCCGAAATTGATGGTTAAAGATATTGGAGAGGATAATATGGATAATTTGCTTATCTGATTCTGTGATAAGATCACATACCCTTGATCTTCATATTTTGTGAATGTTTACATTAATTTGTTTGCCTTAAATTGTTTCCATTTTTTTTTTCAATCTGGGTGAGGGTGTGGATGTGTGTGGTTTGTTTGTAATTCATTAGCGCAGTAGAACAAATTCAAATTTGAAAAGAGTTTTAATATAATATATGGCAAGTTAATTTGATATTTGCAGATTTAGCTGTTGATAGTAGATGCTGGTTTGGTTTTATGCTGCAGTTCATGAGAGATTGCTTCGGACTTGTGAAGACTTTGTCTGGCCTGTTGATACTACTTTCCAGGGTCGCTTCATCATTGATGTTGAGTTTCTGGACCTGAAAGTCTGTCCTCTGAATGTGAGTTGCTCTAAAATCAGTTCAGTGGTGGTGTTGACACTGTATTTATATGTTACTAAGTCATGCTTTTGAACATGGATAAGACATCTTAATTTCTTGTTTTCATGTCAAAACATAGGGTGGGTTGCCCAGTTCTATATGGCCTTGTGATGGACTGATGCAGTCGGTCTCAGCCCAAAGCACTCTTCGATGTCTCTCACGCATGCTTGATGAAGGCATCCATGCAGATGTTGCCATCCACGTTGCTGATGGCACTCTAAGAGCTCACAAGGCAGTTCTTGCTGCGAGTTCTCCTGTTTTTCAGAGCATGTTCCATCATGATCTCAAGGAAAAAGAATCCTCCATAATTAACATAGAAGACATGTCTGTAGAATCTTGTATGGCCCTTCTCAGTTACTTGTATGGAACCATAAAACAAGAGGATTTCTGGAAGCACAGGCTGTCACTTCTGGGGGCAGCGAACAAATATGACATTACTGACTTAAAAGATGCTTGTGAGGATAGTCTCATGGAAGACATCAACTCTTCGAATGTCCTTGAGAGGCTGCAGGAAGCCTGGCTATACCAGTTGAACAAATTGAAGAAGGGATGCATGATGTATTTGTTTGACTTTGGCAAGATATACGATGTAAGAGATGAAATCAATAATTTTTTCAGGCAAGCAGACCGTGAACTGACGCTGGAGATGTTCCAAGAAGTGCTTACAGTTTGGAAACCTGTATAATATGCCGCATAGGTTCTCTGTTTTGGAGTTGGTTTCAGCCTGTGAGTTTGTATTCAGTAGTGAAATCTTCTTAATAGATATGTATTGAGTTTTTAGCTATTTACTGTGAGATTTTGGGTGTTGTAAATGACGTAAACCTTGGTTGTGGACTAGACAATTGTGTGGCATGGAATATCGATGAATAGTTTGCTCTTTTGATTATTACTAGCAATGAGGATAGAACTGAGGCAAGAATTAGAATTACTTAATATGTTTCACGTTAAGGATATCAATTTCTGAAATGGGCTGCCAAAATATAAAATTTTTTTTGTTGATTAGAGCAATGGCCCTTCTTAAAAGGGTAAATTATTAAAATAGTCTGTTTTTAATCATCGTATTTGATATGTTTTTATGTGTATTTAACGTGTGTTGTACTATTTCAAAAGAGAGCGTTTTCATAATGCAAAACAATTGCATAGATTCAGAAAGGTTTTATGCAAGAAGTCTATGAATGGGTACCTCTCCTAAATTGACAACAACCCCTCCAAGCTTATGATTGGGTGACTCTTCTATGTTGTCAATAATAATATCAACGATGCCTAAAGGGTGTCCTTGTATGTGGATTCCTCTACACTAAATGTCCCAGTCGAACTGACCTCTTCCATAATAGTCGGTGACTAAAGGAGTGGTGGTTACTTTATATATCTAAAAAAGTTTTATCATGGGTTGATACCAATTTGCTTCAATCTTGTTACTTGTTAGAAGAAAAACTGCAGTAACAATATCCTGAAATGTTTGATCCATTAATCATTAATAATACATAACAAAAAATTTCATTACAAAAAAAACAAAAAATTATGCCTATGATTGTATGTCAATTTTGTGATTAAACCTTGACTCCATCACTCGAGCAAACTATTACAGAGGGCAACTCCATTTAGCCCAGACCAAAAACTCCAAAGCTAGGTTGCCATGTGTACAAACTGGGTGAGGACTATATTGAATCAATGCTCTTTCATATTTAGAAATGCTTTGAATCAAACAAAATAACTTCTTCTGATTGTTGATTAGCTTTTCCTAAATCTTCTTGATATTGTCTTTATGCCCTGTAACGATCAACTATGCCTTGAAGTAGTGCGTGAATTGCAGTGCTGTGTTAAATGGTACCTCCCAGACCTTGCCTTGAAGCACACGACACGGGCAATGGAATTCTTTCTTTAACTTCGGATGCTGATCTCCAGACGAAATTCAAAATTTTAATTAATTTACATGTCAAAACAAATCAAATTTTAATATAAAAAATTAACAACCCTATTTCGTAAAAAAAAAAAAAAAAATATATATATATATATATATATATCTAAAATGTAAAATATTAATTTACCTCTATTATGCAAAATATCACCAAACCCTCTATAGGGATGTCCCTACCAAATTACTATTTGCCCCCGAATGATTCGAATGTGTTCAGTAGTAATCAAATCTCACTTACATATTTTAGAAAATTTGATAAATTATAAGTTTTTTTTTTATTATATTCTAGTATATACCTTAGTTTGGTTCATTTATTAATTAAAAAAAACTTTAGGAAGGAGACCCACACACGCACAACGTATTTAAACTCCATGCACATAGGAAAGCGATCTCTGGACCTTGGAAGCACCCTCTCCCGGTTTTGCTCACATCGATGTCTCGTTTCTCTCCCTAATTTATCCAATCTCTCCCGCTTTAAAACCATAATAATCTTAATTTTAGGTTTCCTTTTCATCATAATTCGTCCTTTAATTGAATGATCCTGAATTTTCTCTGATCAAGGTACCACTTTTTTGTTTTTAAATCAAATTTGATGGAACACGTCTATTCTTCTCATTGTTTCGATTTGGTCATTTTACTTAAATATTTGTAATCTGCATACGTTCATAAAGATGATCATGATTGTCAATTTCCTTTTGAAATAATTTTGGTTGTTTGTTTGCTTTTCTTTAGAAGATGATTGCTTTATTCAGATAAAGTTGGGTGATTGTTCCCTTTAATATGCAGTTGGGGAATCAGACATTTTCATTTTCAATGTTTCTAACCCTTCTCAATGTCCCTAACTTGACTGTTTCATTCACTTATTCACCCTTACGACTAAAGAATAAGACAAATGTGTTCACTGAGTTAGGACTATTACTGCACTAGAAATTCGACTTAATGCACCATACTGTGCTGCTATTTTACCTCTATGTTTTGATATGCCTGATGGATATATTTATTCCTTTTGAATATGCCGGGTGGTTCAACCTTACTAAACACTCGTACCTACAAAGAGTTTTTATGTTTCAGCTGCTGACTTAAGTTAATTTTCTGCATGGCCATTCACTCACATTTAGTGTCTATTGCGTTAGGTTAACTTTTGAACTCATAGCCTGTGATATTATTATACCACACTTGTTTCTAGATCACTTTTCTATTGCGTTATGTGCGTCTTAGTCTGTCATGGCGGGTTTAGCTTTGCTCTCTATCCCAGGGTTTATATTAAGCTGTGCTCTGCAAATGTTACAATATAATTATTATGTTCTAATGTATTTAAATCTTGAAAATTTAAGAGGGTTCCCGTTTCTTAGTAAGTGGGGTTGGAGATTGAATTGCAATTAGTTGTTTGGGCTGAACAAGTGGTTGTGTGGATATTCCACCTAATACTGATGTGTCTGTGGTTTATTTGTTTTTTTAAAATTAATTTTCTCTTGAAATTTTAAGTGAACTATCCACATGTTTTGGGGTCAATAGAAGCTAATGACGTGCTTTATGTTGAAAATATTTTTTTTTAATTTCAGGAGGTCCCTAAGTTACTACAACCAGCAAATAAAACACTGAAGACAATGGCAATTGAATTGGCTGAGTATCAGGTAAACTGTAATTTGATGTTTTATAAAAAAAACTCAGAATATGGCCCATGAAGCTGGTTGAAATTAATATCGCTTCTGTAAGTTTGTGTCTATAATCTGTCAGGCTAATTATAAATATTTGAACATTTTCCAGGTTTGCGTTGATGTATTTATCACTAGTCAGACTTATGTTGATGTCTGTTTCTGTCATTCCAAGAACTACTGGAGGACAGGTATCAAATTAATGCTTAATAGCAACATCTATATTCTGCTAAATTTATATTTACTTCTCCTGCTGCTGGAAATGGTATCATATGGTATATGGGTCTGTCTCTATTTTGGCTGTAATGCCATATAACCATACTAGCAGGATATATATATGGAAGGAGTATTCAGTTGAATTGATGGTTTCCCTGATTTTCCATCTCAGTATCTGAGATAGTCACTAAATTTGCTGAAACCTGGACAGATTCTTGAAATTTGTGGCTTTAAAGTGTGGTATATTTTCAGAGCACTGATTTGAATCCAGTATCTACATTTATAATGAGTCACATGTTTGGCCTAAAATTGATGACGATTAGAATTCACTTTATAGGTAACATTAGGAGACTCTCTGTCATTTTAAAATGCATATTTATAATTGTTCACAGATAGAGTGGCCGTTTAGTGAAAACCTTTTTCGGGTATATTTTCATGCGTATACAACTCTTAATTATTCAAATTCTAAGTTTTGTTGGTTTAACTTGGGTTACTTAAATTTTAGGCTTGTATGCTTTCCCAATCTCGCAGGTGTATTATTATTATCCATTCTCAACTCTGTCAGATACAGCCAAGCTTTACAGTGATCTTAGATGGAATGTCACCAGGCCCCAAGGTTTTGAGGCTGTCATGCGTGTGAGATGTAGCCAGGTAACACTTCTTTGCTTTCAAGAATATATTGCTAGTTCTTTCAGTATTGAATGACTATTATTGTTTTATGTTTCAGACTCTTATACTAGTGCATTAACTTCTGTTTTCATCTGTGTCGGGATTCCAAGTTCGAGAGTACTATGGAAATTTTTGCAAATGCGTTCCAACTGATGTTGACCTCCCTGGGGTTTGCAATTTTTCCTCTTGCAAATCGCTTTGTCACTGAATGATGCATATGCTTTTTTTTTTACCATAATAGGTGTTTGACTATTTTATCAGTAAAATGTATGTATTTATAAAGAAAATAAGGAAAAAGTATTTGTCTCATATCTGGAAAACTATCTATCTTAGTTCAGCGTTCATGAGCTGCTTAACACATGGCTTACCACCTGAAATTATTTTCTAATAGAGAAGCAATTTTTGTAGGCTTCAGGTGTGACTCTTTTAAGTACCTTAATCTTGGTGACACAACATATGCTGTTTCTATGTAAAAGATTGGAGTTAGATGGTCTCGTGCAGAGAGGTAAAGTTTATAGAGAATTTTTGCATGGACTGATAGCCTCAAGAACCTGCTCTTCTTTAACATTAACTACGTAATCAACGCTGTTTCAGCTGTACAAGTTAGATTAGGTGACAAAAAATAGTTATTGTTTAAGGTTTCAACTGAGATTTTTAACATTTGTTTTTATGTTGTAATTGGACTTTATCTTTTTCAAACTTTTGCTTGTTCTATGTATATAATTTCATTTGGCTTTAGTAGAAGCATGTACCCTCTTCATGTGGGTATGTCATACGATTGTTGTAAACATACCTAAGGATCATTTTCTAGTGGCTCATGATTATGGATGGTGTATATTAATTTTCACATAGAAATTGATGATACATGATTACTTGTTTTATGGGCAGTTCAGTTCCCTTAGAAGATGCTTGGGTGTTTATTGTATTTGCATATTTATCTTGCCTATGCTAGTTCTGTCTTTTATAAGCTATTTATGGAGTAATAGATTGGCATATTTTTAGGATTCCTTTTGACAATTGCATTTATATGGGAGTTTCCAAAGACTAATTCATATCTTGACCAATCCTTTGGGTTGTGCAGTTTGACTGTGACAAATCTATTTTGGTAACCTTAAAGCATGATGACAAGTTGCAAGATGGCTCAGAGTGTGCTTTCAAGGTGTCTATCTAAATTTTTGGGCAGTCTGCCACACATCTTAATTGTTAATTATTGGCCTACTGCTTTGGGAAGTTTCCTGCGCTACTCTTTTATTGTTGAAAAGATGACAGTGGCTGACCTCTTTATTAGTTTGCATCTTAATTTTTTCAGTGTGCCCTACTTTAAACCACAGTGTATGGCCAACGAAGAATTTGAATTACTCTGCCAGGCTCGAATATTCTGAGTAATTTGTTCCATTCAGCTGACTTAGATACTCAATTTGCCTGTTTCTTAAAGAAAGGTATTCGATTCACTGTCCCTACATTTTGACCTTCTCTTTGCCCCCTGATGTGGGATATCCTATCAAAGATTTCAGGATCCCATATTATAGGAAAAGATTCAGATTTTAATTATGCTTATTTAAATTGTTTTAATTAGGAAATTTTAGATTATTCTATTTAAGAATTTTAATTAGTTTTAAATTCTTATTTTGATAAGGATTCAAAGCCTATACAAAGGGCTGATTCATTGATTGAAAGACCACTTTTGATTCTGAAAATTAAAACTTCGTATTGATTTGTTCAATATCTCTGAGATTCGTTCTCTTTCAATCATTCGTTGATAGCCTTTAGATCGTGTGTCGATAAATTTTATTCATTATTTTCTTGTCCTACATCACCCCCACTGCCCACCCCCTCCCCAACCACACCCCCCACTTTTTCTTCTTGTTGAACCTGTGATGGTTTAATATTATTCTTCTTACTTGAATGCATCCTAATTATTCTTCTTGTTGATACACTCTTATAAGATTGTTTGGTTGGAAACAAGTGCTTTTGTAAATGATGTATGGTAGCTGAATATGCTAGGCTGAGATTCATTTCCAACGTTTTTGAATTTTAGTGCATAACATATGCTTCTGTGTGATCAGTTTATGCTTCAGCAATATGACAATCCAATATCAAAGAAGTTCAATGATGTCATAAATGGGATACAGCACCAGAGATGTTCTTACCTCCGGTATGCTTTATATTTTTGTTGGCTTTTCTTTATCTTCAGAGAAAGGTTTGACAGCATCTTTCTGATTGTAATATGAGCTGTCAAGTTGATGCCTTTTTTTTTTTTTTTTTAAATCTTTTTACTTACGTGCAGCTTTAAGTTATGCAAGAAAGGAGATGCTTCAGGTTAGTGCATAATATCCCTTCAATGCAAACTAGAGGTGTATCTATACCTACTGCTAGACAATTAATGGTGTTAAATATTTATATGCAGCATACCATATTATACTCATCTTTAGCTATTCTTTTACCTTTTTTCCTTCTGGATGTAATCTGATTTCTCTTTCACATAATTTCAGTAATTTGTAATTATTGGGAGGGAGATCAATGCCATATGATTATGACAATTGTGTAAGTATCGGGGAGAAGGGATTTATTGGTAGGTTAAATAAACACTTGCATCCAGAGTAGAGCAGGAGCTATGAATAAAATTTCTTAATACCTTCTCCCAGATCATGTTTCTATATCCTGCAATCTCTGTTGAAGTTTCAACTTTTAAATGGAAAGAAATATATCTTTTCTAGCTAGCATTTCAACTTGCTTTTTGTCATTATTGCAATCTTGGTGTCTGCTGATTGGTGCCTTTTTATCATTATCAAGCTTTGATAGTGCAAGAATGAAGTATTGGTGCATGTGAATTAATACATAAATCATACTGAGAGCATTACTGGGAACTTATATACCACTTGCAGCCTTGTCTGTTGTGATTTTCTTTTCTTGGAATACAAACTAATTTTTATAAGGTTTGAAGAAATAAACACAAGATTGTTGTTAGTTTTTATATCATTTTTTGGTGTTCAGGATTATTGTTCTCTTCTTGTCTGGTAGAAGGTAAGAATTCTCGTGGCCCCTCCTATGTTGAGTTTCTTTTACAGATCCATCGAGACATTCAATCAAAAATATCATATTAATTTCATGTCAGCAAAAGAAGATTAGAAAGTTAGTTGGAGTTTCTTGTACATAATATGCGGCAAATTCAAGTGAAATTGTCATGATAGCCAGATTATTCAGCCTGTGCTACAAATTTTGGCCATTTTTTATGTTGGGTTGGTATGAGCCTAGATGTAAAAGCCCGGGCTGGTAAGGAAGTGACTGAAGATCGTGTAGAGTTGATGAGGGAGTGCCGCGTTTGTTCTTAAGAGTTTTAGTTTGGTCTTTGATAATTTGTGGTTGCCGGGCATGTTTATATTCTGAGAAATAGGGCAAACTTCAATCCTGTTTTCAAATAATTGCAGTGGACGTAGATCATTCAAGATCGAACCGCTTTTAAGGCCATGTTTTCTTGGTTTGTTTTTGCTTTCTTGCGATAATATATTGCCTTCTCAGTCGAATCTTGCTTCTAGCCGCTACAACTCATTACTTCAACCACACAACCTAAAAAATGTACATATGGTCGAGAACAAGCAGTCCAATCATGTAATTCCTCAGCCACACAATCTTAAAAACTACCCCCACAACATTCAGATACGAATGTAATGTATATGGTCTACCAACTGTTTAGCATTTTCCTAGAACATGGTTCCTTTAATCAGAATAATCATGTATTCAGAAGTGGGTATCATTCTCTTTTCACGATTATTATAATTTTGATCTTTTACAAATATTTTATTACTTCATGTTTGTGCTGAGGGTATTATAATCTATTTCTTTATTGATGTTTTTTTATGATTGAGATTCTCAAGGAAGTGATTATGATTTAAGCATGAATAAAGGTGTAAATTATTAAGAAAAGGGGATAAAATCAGATCAAAGTAGTGAGGTGACAGAAGTCATTGGGATAACATGGATGGGTAGAGGAAAACAAAGGAAAAGTTTAGGGGTTTATGGGTAATTTTTTCAATTAAGTATAAATGAACCCATTAAATATAATATTACGTAATCATATCAATATGTGATTCTCATGATATTATATAAAAGATAGAAGGTAAATTATCCTTTTATAGGATAGTTGTCTAACATTACTCCCCCATTAATCTCAAATAAATTCAAATTGCTATTCCTCTCAACTCTCTCTTGGAAAAGGCATTTTCATCATAGGTATTTTTTGATTTTTGAAAGATCAAAGGAAATCAGAGCTAATTTTCTTCAATTAAGTGTTAAAGGATTTTGTATGGGAATATCAACTCAGATATGCTCATGATTAGAGGTGTCCTAAAAGTATCCAAACTAAGTTAATCCGAATTTAAAATTTGATGTGATTAGATTTGATTCAATTTAAATTTATTTAATTTAAATTGAAATTGAATTTGAGTAAAAAGTTTGACTTGTTTTTGAAATTGAACCGAATTTAAATTAGAGAGTTTAGTTCGATCTAATTTATAACAATTCAAATTTAACTTATGTCTCATTTCAAATTATATTAAATAATTATTAAAATGATATTATTTTAATAATTAAATAAAACGATGTTATTTTATTAATAATTCAAATCATAAACTTAAGTTATAGATTCAACTTATTAATTCAAATTGAAATCGAATCAAACTTGAGCCTAATCATTTCATTCAACTGAACTTGGATCACCCATAACATTGACTCTATAAACTTGAGCCGAAATATTTTTCTTTTGAGCCGAACTCAAGCCAATGGATGTTTGCTTGATTTGGTTCAAATCCACCCCTAATACCACAACACAATTCGATCAAGAAAGTATATACAAAATTTGTGTGTTAAGCTAAGCTTAAAGGTTTAATGGGTCGGGCCGCAGGCCTTAAGGTTAGGCTTGCCAACTGGCTTGACTTATAACAATTTTTTTGGAATTTAAAATTTAAAATTTAAAATATATAAAATATATATATTATATTTAAAAATAGTATAATCAAGAACAGCAACAAAATAGCTCGTTATTGTTTATGAGTGACCCATAATAGGCCCATAGGAGCACAATCATAAATGGGTAGACAATGCTTCAGGCCTAAAAACATTTGGGCTAGTCCGGCAGGTCAAGTTAACCTGACCCGATCCGACCCTTAACATCTCCGTGACAAGTATTTAATTTTTATTATTATATATAATTTATGTACAACATTAATTTATATATTATAGTATATGTGTCCTATTTCAATTCGTGTATTGCAATAGTAATTCAAATAAACAATATATCAAAATTACTTTAAAAAATAGATTGAATACACGAAAAAATCTCAAATGGATAATTTTATTTTACCGTCACAAAATAAAATATCCAAAAAAAGAGAGCATATATATAAGATATAAAATATCGTATAATATCTTATTCACAAAATATCATATAACCCTCTATCATAAAAACATATTTCAAATATTAAAGACCCACGAAATCGTTTTATTTCAATAGACATAAATGTTTTTAATTAATTAATTTTGGTAAATATTAAGTATCATGTTTATGTAAAATAAAATAAAATGAGGTTGAACCACATATTACCACTCAAGGTTTTGTTTAATGACAAATTGTCATTCACAAAATTTTTAAAATCTAAATACCTATCATTTTAATTGTAAAAAGATAAAAATATCTTTTATAATATTAATATTAAAATAAAATTTAATATAAAAATATTAAAGATAAATTTAAAATAAAAATTATTAAAAATTTTAAAAATAAAACAAATATATAAAAATATCTATTTATTAAAAATTTTAATAGTAGTGACTGTTTTTTTATATATTTATTTTATTTTTAATAATTTTTAAAATTTTTATTATTATTTTAAAATTTTTTATTTTAAAGTTTATTTTTAATATCTATTTTTTATTTTAATTTTAAAAGATAAAAATACCTTTATAGGATGGGTATTTGGGTTTTAACAATTTTAGGGTGGTAACGTCATTAAACAAAACTCTGGGTGGCAACATGTTATTCGACCATAAAATAAAATAAAATAATTACCTTAAAAAGGGACTATAAAATAAAACACTCCGACGAAGCCAGGAGAAAAACCCAGAACCCTCTTCTTCACTCCAATCCGAGTCTCCAATCTTTTTATATTCAAGTCACCAACCAACAAAAGCCATAAATTAAATTAAACCCAACCACAAACAATGTTCTTCTTCTTCGTGGGAGGGCTCAACCAGCAGGTGCGTGAGGTGCTGAGATCAGGTGCCGGAAGGTGTATAAACTGCGGGTCAAGAGCCGATCTTGTTGAATATGAGAAAGTTTTAAAGATGTTCTTTGTTCCAGTGTGGAAATGGCCTGGCAAAGAGCCTCTAATGCATTGTAAGAGCTGTAATTTCTTTTTTCCGCCTGCTCTTTCTAAGACTATAGAATCTGAGTCGGCGTTACCTACTGGTGACGTCAGATGCCGGTTTTGCGACCGGGTTGTGGACCCTGAGTTCAGGTTCTGCCCCTTTTGTGGCTCGGCTCTGTAATTGTAATTCTCTTCTATTTTCCTTTTGTTTTCGATGAAGCTTTGGCCTGTATAAATGAAGTTTGAGACTATAATTTACGATCAATAAAGTAGAGCTAAACTGAGCTGGAAATCCATAGCTTTAGATGTCCATGTTTGAGTTTTAAATCCGGGATTTTCATTGAACATAATGTTAATGATGCTTGTTATAAAACAGAGATCAAAGATCCTCACTGCATCAGCGAAGAAAATAAATTGATGAGAAAATTTTGCACTGTACACAAACAATAAATACGGGGGTTTGTGGAGACCATCACTTCTCTGCCTCTGAAAATTCACAATTTCCGGGGTCTCTCCTGGGTAATTCTCAGAGAGCACTGCACAATGTTGAGAGCCATTGTGGTGTGGTGGTATATATGCAAGTAAGCCTGCGAGTTTGGTTGCTTGCACTTGAGAGCATCTTATGATAAGTCTATGAATCGTTAAATTTCAATTTGGATTTGGTTTGCTGAAGGGTAAATTCTTGGCTCCTCTCTCCAAAGCATCCCTCCACAATCTGTATCTTACCCCTAGTTTATCATAGCCCACGGGAAGGTTCCAAATGTTTGCCCCGTTGACCATTCGCTCTTGCTGCCCAATGACAAGCCTTAGATCCTCATTCAACACCTGTGTTGGCCAAATACCAAGAAATTAGGCAAGAATTCCTAAAGAATACTAGTTACAGAAAACAACTTTTTTACCTGTTCTGCAAAATGCCTCCACACGTATTGCATGAATGGGATGTGCTTCAACACAGGAGCAAAGTCTAAAGACATTCTATATAACAACCTTGTTTTTTTGGTTGATGAAGGTAGGCAGACATGAAGTTGATGAAGATGTGTGGAACACTGTCTGGTACTCTGTCCTTCCAGTTTTCCAGGTTTTGAAATCCCTATTGTTGATAGCACCATACATGGAGGTCGAAATTCCATATCTATTGGATAAGGGTCCCAGTATCCTTGGAGGCCAGATGCAGGCGTCAAAAACTTCACCAAGCTGAAAATGCAAGCCAATGCCACGAATGACATAAAAGCAAGAAAGTAAGCTCAATAATATTATCTCCAGATAAATTATAAAGTATGCTTCCTAACATTTTCCTATGAGGGATTTAAAATTCAATTACTTAACTTGTTTCTATACCATTTGACAATACAGACAGATTCTCAAACACAAAAAACAGAAAACTGGCCTCTGGCATCTGGGAAATTAATTTTTGGTTCCTGAGATTTTGTTAGCTCTCATCATATGCAGTCTTTTCAAACATTCCATCTAAGAAAGAAACTGAGTCTCATCACATAAGACAATGCAATTTGGGTATATGCATGTATCTATGAATCAATAAACTTAGGACTTTCTTTACAATTACAAGTTGCTTCGAAGATTATTGAATTTAAATTTACAAGAACAAACCTGGGAACACTCCATCCCTTAGCAAACGTAGACGTGTGGGTAAATGGAGCATGAGCCAGATCTAAAAGGTTATCCAGAAGTAGCCCGTGTTCAATTGGAAGTTCCATAACAATCTGTCATTAAGGACATTAGAGATATGAGGAGATAAAAACTCTTTCAATATATCATGCAAGCTTAATTGATGTCTTTCTTGTATTCATAATACATGGAACAATTTAAATGCCTTCAAGGCATACCTCGGCATGGATTTCAAATCCTGAAGGAGGCAATAAAGAAGGAAGAGTGGCTGTTGGAGGATCTTCACCAGGCCAAATCCATACCATTCCGTCTTGCTCAAAACATGGCACTGATTTTATCTTCACATTTAGCAATCTTGTAGACGGCATTTTCTCGCATTTCCCATCTGTTGTGTATTCCCACCCTAATATTTATGAGCAAACATTTTTTAAGAGTCAGCAATAATCATTTTATACCTGTATCAGTCACTATTAACTCTTAAACTCAATATGTATTTTGTATAGTTCTCACTAACCATGGTATGGACATTGGATGCGTCCATCATTTACTGAACCAAGGTGAAGAGGGCATGCTCTATGTGCACATGTATTCTGAACACAACCAGGTCTCCCATCTTTGCCACGAAAAATAACCCATGGTTCCTCAAAGCATTCAATCGGAATCTGAAACAGAAATGGTAAGAAACACAAAAAAATATCCACAGGTAGATGATTTTGGACAATACTTCACACCCGCCCCCCTCCTGCTCAATAAGCATAAACTATAAAATTTGTTAAAGCCCATCAATCTATTTGATAGTGAAGTAACACAGCTATTATAAAGGATAAACAAAATCGATTAAATAAAACAAAAGACAGTGGAACCCCAGTGGACATTGTTTTAGTTTACCAGAAGACACTCTTGGTAATTTTAGGACAAGACATTTGCAGATCAGAGGTATTTGATTCACTTCAAACCAAATTTTTGGAAGGACTTACCATAGTATCATCCTTGAGATCGGAGGAGAAAGCAACTGGGTACCAGAAATTTTTCAATTGGGGATGATAAGGTTGAACTGGACCTGACACATTCAAGCTTTTCCGGGGCAACTTTCCTTTATAGGTACCCAGAGACTCTGAAGAAGTACTAGGCGAAGAGCATGTTTGTTCAGATTCTGAGGTGTTTCTGTCTTGTAATAGCCTATCATTAACCAATGCTTCCATGTGAGCTAGTTTATCTAAAGCAGTGGCAACCCTTGCTTCAGATATATGAACCTGTATTGTTCATGGTAAATTGGCTATAAGATAGCAGTTGGAAATTCCATAAATATTGGATATCTTAACGTTTTTAATTGTTGCATGTAGGTCTTGATTAATAAATGGAAAGAATTTCAATCTACCCAAGTCACAAAATTTAGATTATAAAAGTGTTTAAGTATATTTGAGTCACAGGGTATATCACAACTTTTGACTTTCCAGACCTGATTATGAGCGTGAGATAGTTCCTCTTGCAATTCTGCAAGCTCTTTTCTCAATGTGCCAATGGACTTATATTCGCGTGCCAGAGGATTTAAAACTTCAACAACCTGCATCATTTTCAATGAAAATGAGTACTATCTTGAGGAAGCAATCAGAGCTTCCAAAGTTTCATTATAGTGCCCAGACAAAGTCAGCTTGGCTACCGCGTTTCATTCTCATTCTGAGAGTATGCTGCTTTTGTTTGTCTTGATCATTCAGATTTAATGATCATTAATTTATAAAGATTCAGAAATATATACAGCACAATGTTTAGCATCAAACATGAGTAGAAACTCTAATGAATATTCTAATTAATCAAGAAAGTCCAGTAATAGCTGAGACCTTTTCATGGAGGAGCATAATTGTGAGCACATCTTGTCGAGCCTTCCAATCACAGTACTGAATATCATATCTAGCTACTTCAAGTGCTTGATTCACATCCAAAAACTTTCCTTTACATTGAGGGGCTTTAGACCTTGGATCCTCAACATCAAAGAGTGTGCTCCATCCATTCTTCTTATCTACAAAGCCACCTTCATTCCCAAATACAGCTAACACCCTGAATCCTCCTCGAACGCCCTAAAAAACCACACACGAATTTCAATACAAGCAAACAAAAAATTTTATTCCCAGTAATCCCACAGGAACTATATCAGCTTATCTCTTAATCCTTCTCGATGACCTTTAACCGCACACAGATTTCTCTTATCACAATAAACTTTAAGCTAAAAAAATTATGAAGGCTCCTTTTTTGTGAAAAAAAGCATAGTTTGCTCAAAAGCATAAGCGGCACATTTTCTTTAGACCTTGCAATTATGCAGATAACTTCTTAGAACAAAAACAAGCACAAAAATTATCCTTGGGTTTCCGTATCTCAATTTATAATAAGGCTCAACAAATATAAGTCAGTTAACCAAGTAACTGTTTCAAAAGCAAGGAATCTTACGTTTTCCAATGTTGTGCCAGTTCTAAGCCACAATTGATACTATATTTCAGTAAGCTTAACCTTGGTCCATATTCAACAAATGACCAAATAAAAACCAGCTAGTAAACCTATCAAGACTGCATTGTACAAGGATCAAGTTCTATCCCAAAAAATTTAGCAGCAACCTAGATAAACCTATCATCTAAGCAAATTAGAATTCAAATCTTTGGACTTCGAACACCTCAAAGCAAGCAGCAAAATCATCTATCATATTAACCACCCAAACCAAGTTCTTTTCAAAAAAACAAATTTATCATCGAGCCACACAAACTCAGTACAGGAATTTTTTTTAAAAAAAAAAGGTCATCTTTTAATGTTGAACATCTCAAAACAAGCAGCAAATTCAACTGACAAACCAACCACCTAAACTAAGTTCTTTTTTAAAAATAAAAACTACCCAGATAAATAAACCAGGCAACAAATCCAAAAACAAAAAACCTTCTTAGAGTTAGTCTTCGCAGGTCTACAAAGAGAGATCGGAAGAGACAGGGCAGCAGCAGTAGCAACCGTGTTCATGGCGTTTGACCTTCACGCAGTGTGAAGAGAGAAAGAGAAGGAAAAAGAACGAAAATGTAAGCAAATTTAGAGAGAGAGACTGACTTTTGGGTTTTTGTTGATAAGAGGCTGGCGTTGGCCGCGATCTCAGTTGGCCTGCCAATGTATGCCACGTGGTAAGCGTGGAAACCTCTGTAGCAACGTGGCCTCTCGGCCATCCACATGCTCCCTTGGTCAGAGAGAGAATATCTCCAAACTTGCGGGCCCCCGATATCTAAATACTTGCCACCTCGGATTGTTGAGATATCTTTCTCTATCTTACTATCTGCTTTGTTGGATTTTCAAACAAGTTTTTATTTGTGTTTTGTTTTCAGATGAAAAAATCTCATCCGTCCACTTAACTTTTTTATCAAACTGTGGATTGTGATTGATGGCTTAAATTGCAATTGTTATATATATATATACACGAATAAAGGTTGGATTCAAATTAAATTGAATTTGAATTTAACTCAATTTAATAAGAATTGAGTTTAAGTTTAAATTCAAACTCTTTTTTTCTGAGTTTGAATTCAATTCATTTAAAGTAAACTAAATTTAGGATGTGTTGAATTTAAGTTTGATTTAATTTAGTAGATGTTTTAAATATTTAAAACGATATCATTTATTTTAATATATATTAATTAAAATAATATTATTTTTATTAATTTAAATAATTTTTATTAATTTATAAATTTTATAAACCAAACTCATTATAACATTTATAAAAAATATGTTGGTTTTAAATTTATTTAAATTCATCCTTAAACTCATTCCGTTTTAACCTAGCCCGAATAAAAACGTGGGTTGTAATTTGATAGATTACTGTGTGTAAAAACGGATACTCATGTATTAGTTCGGTTCTTCCGGGTCGGTTCATGATTTTGGGTGGGTACAGCTTTACGGGTGAGAAACAGACCGAAGATCAAAAGCAGAAAAAGCGGTCTCTCCTCTCGAAAGGTCGTTTCCTCGTCATGTAGACTCCCGGCGAATCATAAAACTAGTGCTAACCAAACTGCTGAGTATGCATTCTCTTTATTTTGATTGGATTGGCCAGATTTTTTTTAAATGGCAAGAGCCAGCCATAATCAAAGTCACAAGAACAAGGCCGGCGTCTTCTTTTTGGCCACTCTGCTTCTGTGGGTGGTCTCGGTTTTGTTCGAAATAGTGTTCCACAAGCGCAAAGTGGCTGCTGTGGATATTAGCTAAGTGGGTTGTCAGATTGTCGGTCTCTCGGGACCCTCTCTTTGTTAATACTGCTGCTTCTTTTCTTCATTCTACTGTCACTTCCATTTCAGGTTCCAATATTACTTCTTCTTCTCATTTTATAATTTTTTTGTTGTTTCTGTTCTTGTTCTATTTACTTGCCTGTTCCTTTTTTATTTTTTTCTTTCCTGGAATGGATTTTTGTGGAAATTTGATGTACGATGAATATGTGAGACAAGCGTATATTTTAGGAATGAATTTTCGCCATTTTAAGGATAAAAGCATGGGATTAAAGGATAAAAAGATTTTTCCCATTTATAACCTGGGACAGTTTAATAACAATGATTAGGGTTGTTTAACTAAATGGTTTGATTTATAATTTCTTTAAAGGTCGGCTCAAATCTTTTACTCATCTATTTTTTGTTAAGTAGTTGATCTCAATTCTTTTTGTCCGTTGTAGATTAAAAAATGCTTCCATTTCCTGTGCAGTGTTCTTTTATTGTTTAATCAATGGGTCAGAAATGGTTCAAATGGAATGTTTGAGCACTCGGAGTTGGTTGGTGGTACTTGGCCGTGGGCATACCCGCTTTATGCTTTTCATGTGGTTACTTTGCATATGATCAGTGGGATATGCTGCACTACCAGTTATACAGTGGTTTGATTCCCTTAATCCTTGTGCATCATCTGTTGCTACTGTTTTGCTTTGCACTCAGTTATGCTTTTCGTGTGGTTACTTTGCATATGATCAGTGGGATATGCTGCACTACCAGTTATACAGTGGTTTGATTCCCTTAATCCTTGTGCATCATCTGTTGCTACTGTTTTGCTTTGCACTCAGTTTTATACCGAAATATCACCATCAACTACCTTATTCTTACTCTCACTTGTGAGGTACATTGCAGAAGTTGTTTTCCATTTATACGGTTTTATCTATTCCCCTCTTGAAACTGTCAATCTCCTTGTTTAAATCCCTCTGTCTGTTCTTGCATCATCTGTCATTTATGTTTTATGTTGACAGTGAAGCTCATTTTGTTGATACAGTTGCATTCCATATTTTTACATGTGAGGCGAGTTAGACAGATGGCTGGGATTCGCCAAAAGTAGAATTGTAAGGGCGGAGTGGATTCTCAACTGGACCATGTTTGTTCTTGCGGTGTTTGGATCTCATGTTCTGATCACTGTCAAACTGATTAGAGATGCTTGCAAGTTTGAAATTGCCTTGTTTGGTATGGTTGGCATGAGTTTACTTATTTTTTTCCTTGGCATTTTCTCTTCAAGGCTTTCAGGAAGGAGAAAACACCCTCACAGATCAATAATCATCATGCTGAATGACTGATACAATGAAGACCTAAAAAAAAAAAAAAGATTTATTATTGTATCTTAGATTATTTCATTTGTTTCATTGTTTCTATACAGGAAGAATATATAGGCTATCGGTGAAACGAGTAACTCTGTACCATAACACCAAGTCATGACTCATGAATATATTGATCTGTTTCGGACAATCTAGTTGATAAAGATCATGATAGATATTTGTAAAACCTGTCTTGACGACAAAGTTGTGTTACTTGAGCTCAAACAGGCCACTATTGTTGGCTTTGACCTTCAGTCTACTTTCTGGTTTCCGCAATCTTTTCTTTTGCGTTCTAGATTGGCTACAGTCCTTCTTATAAAACTTCGGGTAGCATTTATAGTAAAAACTTATGTAAAATATTCTTTCACAGAACAATCCAATAACCAAATGTACCTGTAAAATGAAAACAAAAAACACTATCAATAGGCTCAAAACACTCAAAATGTGCACCATATGTCTTTGATTAAACATCAGAATTAATGAAACAATAAAAATAGCTCTAACTACAACTATTCTTTCTTTCTTGTAGTATTCCTCTCCTATTTTGACCCTGGAGAGAAACTGGTCTGATTCAGCTACAGGGCACATGAATGTCAGAATAAAACTAAACCAAAGAAATTCATAAGAAATTACACGGAGAAAAATACCCTGTGCCAGAAATCTAAACTCAACTTGAAGACCAACATTCGTGTATAAATGAAGAAAATAAAATAGAAAGAATATTGCTGACTAAACAGTATTTAATCAGCATATATAAATGACAAATTCTCCGGCATACAGTTGAAAAATCAATATGTTTTTCTAAGCGGCTACAGTTCTAGTTGTATTCCATTCTTAGTCCGAGAAAAGAACTTGGCAAACCCATTCCGGTTCTTTTCGGGATAGACATGATTTAATGACACAGCAGATGAAGTAGATAATGCAGATGGTGGTGTTTTGTCATCATTCTTGTTTAATGAAAGACCATCCTCAGCAGCTATAATTGAGGCATTCAATTCTCTTTTGGGTAAAAATGTTTCATTTGAATGCGACTTCCATGGTTCCCCATTAGTTTTAGAAATCGATAATCCTTCCCTAGGGAATTCAGGTATGTTTGCAGTGTCAATCAGGAAGTCTTCCAATGTTGCCAGAGACTTTAGCCGCATCCCAAGAGATGCTATTGTTTTCTGGCACTCAGTGAGTTTTCCAGAGGCCACATCTAGATCCTCCTGCCACAGGAAAAATAATTTGATCATTTATATGGTGTAAAATGTCAGATCCTTAGTAATTTGTGCATAAATAAATAGTGTAGATAAAGTCCATAACCACCTACCGGTTTTATCTTTGCTTCAGCATTCAACTTTGCAATTTGTTGGAGCTCAACGTCTTGTTTCGTTTTTGACAGCTCTTCTTCCAATTTCTGACACTTGACTGTAATCTGTGCTGACAAAGCCCTTTCCTTTTCAACCTCGTCTTCTAATGAGTCAATCTTTGCTGACAATGTTTGAACCTCCACTTCTGTATTGAAAAATTTAGACTCAATAACCTGCTTCAATTCATTTGCCAATTTTAGCTGTCTTTCAACCTCCTCCAGCTTCATTTTAGCCTCTCTCAACTGATGCTCTGATGCCTCAACACAATCTTTACTTTTTGTTACAGACAATTCCAGTTCAGCTTTCTCTATTGCCATTTTTTCTATTTGCACTGCAAGTTCAACTTGCTTTGATTCCATCTTTTCCATTTTTTCTTCCACCTCACCTTTTTCTGCTTCCATCTTTTCCATTTTTTTTTCCAGTTCACCGTTCCCTGCTTCTGTCTTATCAAGTTTTTCTAGTAGTTCACCTTTCTCTGCTTCCAGCTTTTCAATTTTTTCTTTCAGTTTACCTTTCTCTGCTTCAATCTTTTCGATTTTTTCTTCCAGTTTACCTTTCTCTGCTTCAATCTTTTCAATTATTTCTTCCAGTTCACATTTCTCTGCCTTCATTTTTTCTACTTTTTCTTCCAGTTCAGCAGTTGGATGGACCATGGCTTCAAGTTCAGCTCTTAAAGAACTTTCTGCATCAATGGATTGCTTCATAACTGCTCCTGATTCCAAATTATTTCCACCTCCACTATTAGGCATTGCAGCAAGCCGCTCCATCTCAAGAAAATCATCCATTAGATCAATGTCAATTGAAGAGCCAGGGAGATTTCTATTAGTAGCCTTTCCATATTTGAACTGATCAAGCTCAGCAATTAGCGCCGATGCCCATGAGTCAGAACAATTTAACTCAGACTTATTTAGTTCAGAGCCACTTAATTTATGGGTATCAATCTCTACTAAGTTCAGCTGTTCCCAGGTGTCTGATTGACTATCAACAAGCGATTCAACACAAATTGAGGAGGCAGTAGCAGATTTAAGGTCATTGACGGATGAAGATCTACAAGCCATTGTTTTTAACTTCCTGCACTCAGCTTCAAGCTTGGCCACCTTCTTTATGCTCTCTAAATGTTGCTTGCTGGCAGTTTCTGCTGCTTGGGCACTCAAGTCTCTTTCGATTGCCCTGATTTCTAACTCCTCCATTTGAGAAAGAAGTTCATTCTTGAGGGCTGAGTTCTCTTTTTCCAAAAGTTCAAGCTTGTGGAAAAGATCAGGATTAATCTGAACAGGAGGTTCAGATTTAACAGTTTCTGCTTTGCTCTGGAGTTCAAGAAGTTGGCTCTCAAGTTCAAGTTTCATGGCCTCCCACTCACAGGTTTTCTTCTTCACAGCTTCTTGGATCTTTTGCTCCTGCTCTTCTCCGCCTTGTCTTAGCTGCTTGACACATTCCTTGAGGGCCCCTTCAAGATGGCTCACCCTAGCTTCCAGTGTCGAGTTCTGCAGTACTGCAGCCTCAAGTTTTTGCTTTAAGACACCCACTTCATTTTCAGCCTTTTCCCAGCCTAAAAATTAAATGATGACAATTTATAGGATATAATGAGATCAGGAATATAATTAAAATAAGCTTAGAACAAAGCAACATTGTAATTCCTGGCTGGAATTCCATTTAGTATGAGCTTTTGATTTTAATCATTAAGGGCATTAGCAATCCTTAAGCTTGAACAATAGTCAATTATTGACCAACATGACAACATGAAAAGTAGCAGAGATCTCCACCCAAGTTACAACATGACTAAACCTGCAATAGCTTCTTCAGCAACTTTGGCATGCTGCTTTACCAAGTCCTCTTTGGCACTAACATTCACCAGAGCAGCAGACAACTTTTCAGTTAGAATCCTAACGCTATCACTAATATCTTCTCCATTGGATACAGCTTTTGACGTGACTTCAGGAGATTGAGCACAGTGATTAGGAGATGCCTTCAAAGCCTCCTGCTACAACAATTAGAAAATAGAAAAAAAAAAAATTAATGCTACTAATACAATTATGAATTCATGAAATTAGAAAAATGACAAGATCATGAAGGCACTTGACTATTCAACCACAATTTAATTATGTCTTCGTGGAGGAAAAGAGGGATCCAAGTAGAGATTATATGAGAAATTGTGAAATAATCATGTCCATGGAAAATCTATTATGGTTTCTCTGGCTATTACGAAGGTATTTGACAATGTAATCAAGCATCCAACAGAAAACAAAACCCTTCATTTTTCACTGAAAAGACAACCTTTCAAACAGATAATTCTCAAGAAAGTTTCAATGCAGCTTAAGATATATGGGTTTTCTCTTTATATCTGTGCACTGAGTATAATAGGCAATCTAAACTCACAATAAGAAAGGAACAGAGCCATGGAGGGAAACTTTCAAACAGAAATTACAACTCAAATAGCATGTGTATGTCTGTGTATGTGACCCAGAGATATGGTTTTTGCAGACTTATTGAGGTCCAACAAAACTCTCATTATATTGAAGCAGCAAAAACTTCACTTTTGCAAAAATAAGGAACCAGTTCCAGGCTTTAGGTGAAAGAAGAGAAAGTTAGCACGACCAAGCAACTAATAAACAAGATGCGAAAGCTAGTATTTTACATCCCCATGAAAAGAACACTTAAAAAAAAAAATGATCATCAGGGGTCAGAGAAGAAGTATACAGAAAAGAATCAAGACTTCCAAATTCATCTGAAGGGAGATTACGCATACTCCACCATGGCAGGAAAAATTATTGAAAGACAAAGCAGTAAAGGTACCAAGACAGTCTCGGTTGTTTGGCTGGAGTCCTAGAGAACAAAATTTCAATTTTTTTTTTTTGGGAGGCCAAGAAGTTGGAGAAATGTCAAATACTCACCTGGTCATCAGAGTATCTCTCCGAATGTGAAGAAATTGATCCTGAACTCTCCGTTTCCCCAGGACTTTTCTCAGAAGACTTCTTTTTCCACAACCATTTTCGCTTTTCCATTGCAATGTCTGGTAGTTCAACAAAAATTAGCACATCACAGATTGTTCATCTGCGAAAGAATCTGCAAACAATTACTCCACCAGTAACCCGTTTTAAATTAACTTCTAAGTTGCAAGAAGTTAAGAAACATTTTTTTTCCAATGGTCGTTAAGCCATATAATATAAGCCTTTTCATTTAAATAAAGAAGAACATAGGACCTCTTCAACAATCGCAGAGATTAAACAAAAAGATGAGTTGGCTTATCATTTTCTGAGCTTTGCTTCAAATCTAAAACATTAGCTAACCAACTCAACAACAGTAGATAGTCCTCATCACGGCCAAATATAGCAATTAAAAAAAGGAACAAAGGGCAAAAACGAATCAACAGCACGCGCATTTAAAGCAAAGCAAGGAATCTGAAGCTCCAATAACACAAAAAATCTACCTGAAAACAACATTTAGCTGTGAAATCACTGGATACCCCTTACTAGAATTGCAACACGAGAGCTATCCATTTCACAATTCAATCTTTCAAAACAATAAATCAAAGTCTATGAAACAGTAGCATCAAATTAATACAAGAATCCCAGGAATGGGTGACCCATCAATGCCATAAAGCTCAGAACTTTCTAAACTCCATTAAAAAAAGAAAGCAGAAACATAAAATAAAAAACAAAACAGAAGATACACGACTCTTAAAGACCCAGATCAAATACCTTTGACTGGAGAGATGAATGGGAAGCGGAAATAATGAAAACAAAAGATGTTCTCAGATTCAAATTTTGTAATAAATAACAAGAATATAATAACTCTGCAAATATCTGTGGAATGTCAGGTGATGCATAATCAATCAGATATTGCGGGTTTCTATTCCTTGTATTTTTCTAAAATTTTGTGAATGCTTCTGTAGTTTTTCAAAAATATTAAAAAGGGGAACAGCATGTGACTGACTGTAAACTCAAACAGAAGGAGCCTTGAGAAACAACTTTTCAGCTTTTTGTCGATTAAAATATTCCAATTACTTCATCCTGTTTCTTTTTATACAGATTTTTTAATATTTTGAAATTGAATTGTTCTGATTCCCGCCCGTGCATGGGGGTTCCTCATCACTGTGCCACCATTTATGGTGGTATTGGTCAATCAAAATTTAGAATTTTCAGACAAAATGTCTCTCTCTTGACAAGGGCAAGGACCTGTTTGGTTTTCGATTTTATGTTATTCATTGATTCTTTGCCAATGATTTCATCCAAAGGCTCACAAGACCAATGATCAGCTCTGGTGTTTATGCTTCTTAAAAAGATTATTATTATTATTTGTTTTATAAAATATAAATCGGCTTCCAAATTGCATAAATTCCCACAGAGGCTTAGAACTCACTTTTAAGTCACGTGGAGGCCCGGCGTAATATAAGCCATTTGTCATGTGGGGTGGCCCATTTACTTTCTTTGTTGTTCGGGCCCATCGACAACTCATATCTCCCCTTAATTTCCTATATTTTGTTTGAAAAAAATTATACCGTGGTGAATAAGATTATATTCAAATGGAATTAGTCTAAAATCGAATTCAAAATGAGTTTATTTTTTTACCAGTTTGAGTCTGAAAGTCAAGTTCAAGTAAATAACGAGTTTGAGTATGAGTTTTTCATAAACTCGATTCGTGAGACTTGTATACTAACAAAATTATTCAAATTATTTAAAACAATATCGTTTTAACTAATATACGATAAAATAACGTTATTTTACGTATTTTAAATATTTGATGAATTGAACCAAACTCGAACTGAACTCACAAAAATGAACTGAGTTTAACTTAAAGGATTCAAGCTCAGTTCTATTCGAATTCAATCCTAGTGGTAAAACATGATTGGATGAATTGTTTTTCAAATAAGTCAAAATAGTTGCATAATCGAGAAAGGTGTTATTAAATGAATTAAGTCGCGTATAATTTAACAAAGAAAAAAAATGAAAAAAAGATATTAACATTGAAGAGATCAAAATGGCTTGGTCATTTTGTATTTTTACTTTCTTAAAACCAATAAAAATATATTTATATAAATATGGATAAAATGGGTATTTCATATTATGGACCCAAATCAAAATGCATAGGTTGTAATGATATTACCAGAAGAAGTTTGAAAGCAAGAGACAAAGAGGGATGGAGAAGTTTAACTATGGTGAAATTGTGGCCTGTAGAGCTGGACCCATATACAAATTTTGTCTCTCCCTAGGTTAATTGGGGTGCTAATTCTTTTTTTTTTTTTTTTTAAAGAATAATAGAAAGATATATAGATCCAAATTATAATAATTCATGAGTCTGGTTCGTGGGTACCACATTAAATCACATTTACATTATTAACAACTTAAGATCTTTTGAGCTCAACATTTTGTCCTTGTTAAGATTAATGCACATTTGCACGTTGTCTTGGATTTTTCCATTCAAGGTCTGGCCTTAAATTTATGTAAATTCTTAAAAAAAAAAAAGAAATTGATTAAATTGATTTGATTTTTAACATTTCAAATAAAATTAATCCAGTTTTTAGGTGTATTAACTGTGCATCGTATATTATTCAAATATGTATTGCATTGTTTACGAGTATAATATACTGTTCATATACATAGTATATTGTTAGTATTTTGAGTCAAGTGCATAATGCACTATTCACCAACAAATTAATTATACATCAATTCGAACGTGATTTCATAAAAAAAATTTCATAAAACATAGCACAAATTCAAACTTTTATCTAAAATTTCAAATCGGAATTTCAATGCTATATACATTATAAATTTACAACAAAAAATTTAAATTTGTACGTTATAACGTAGTACATATGATAAGGAATAATTTATTAATTAATTATTTTTTGTTATTTTTTGTGTTAGAATTTATTAGAAATCTTCGAAAAAACATTGCTAATAAACCAAGTCCAAATAAAAGCAAAAATGGTCTTAAACCCAAAAACGTCGCTGATTATAATGGCACATAAACAATATACTATGTGTATACAGTGTATTATGTATAAAATTGAGATAATTTTCGTTTTACACTTAAAAATTAGGTTAATTTCATTTAAGATATTTAAAATTAGGCCAATTTAATTAATTTAAAAAAAATCAATGCATAGTGAAATAGTAATGTTATCATATATTAATAGTTTGAAAAAAAAGAATGATCCTTTTACATATCTCACTGTAATGTTCTATACATGACAATTTAATTTTGTACAGGTTTAAAAGCATGTGATTCAAGTTTATAAACCTTAATTGCCACCACTTCAAGATCCTCAACGACTCTTAAGCCCACCTCTTTTTCATTTACCAAAACAAATCCCACCACAATACTAAATCTCAACACTAAAAATGTTGACTCCAATAGAGACAAAAAGGAAAAGATAAAAAATGTGAGCAAGAGAGACAACAACAATGGTTGAACAAGAGTAGTAGAGGTGATTGGATGGGATGGTAAAAGAGTAGATTGGGTGACGTTGTTAGCTTTCACATTGATGACAACCAAAAGATTGAAACTATGAGTAAGAGTGGCAAAAACAATGGTCGATTGAGGTAGTGGAAGCCATTGGTTAGGATAGTAAAGGGGTGGATTGGGTTATGTTATTGGCTCCAACAGAGATAACAATAGAAAGACCAAAATTGTAAGTAAAGAAAGTGATAACAACGATCCATTTAGATATTAAAGCCCATTGGGTAGGATGATGAAGAGTTGGGTGAAATTGCGTGTGACTAAGAGGTGAAATATGGTGAGTGCGAGAAAAATGTGGTTTGTACGGTTAGGAGTATAAAGGTGACTTGTTGAGGTAAAATATGATAGCTTGGTGGCAACAATAGTAGTGGTAAGGGCTAGCCAAACCTTAAGTCGTTGGTTAGACCATCATAAACCACCTGAAAAAAAAAAAAGTTTTGATATAATTTTAGTATTTAAAAAGATATTTTAAAATTTTGTTAATTTAAAATAATATAATAATTTTAAAAGGTGAAATAATTAGAGATAATATAATAATTTAACTTTAATTTGTTGACACTATATCAAGATTATTTTTTGTTAACATAATTGTTTTTTAATATGCTAATGTGATTTATTTATATATATTCAACGAGCGAAAAAATATTTTAAGGTGAAACCTTTGGTGAGAAGATGTTAATTGTTAATAATTTATTTTATATTATACGGGCATGATAACAAGTGCCTTATAGACAAATAATTTCCTAAATTAAAGTCAAAATCTAAGGGACTTTAAAAGCAAGAAAATAAGTTTCATGTAAAGTTTATTATAGAGGATATAATATATAATTTTACATAGTTTTTTCAAATTGAATTTGTTTAATATAATTTTGAGTAATTCAGATCAAATATAATCCTAATTAATTATTTTTTAGCTATTTTGCTATGATTTTCTCATACGTAATTTAAAATCACATGTTACAGCTATCTCTTTCTGTTTTTGTTTCCTACAAAAAGAGAACCCATAAATCAATCAACACTTTGGATAAGAATCTTGATACACTAATATTGGGTTTCAACTATATGCATAAAACCTTACCTTGACACTAAGGCGACATTTTAGTATAATTTGATTGGCGTAAGCATCTAGGAAGAAAAAAAAAAAACCCTTGATTGCCTCATGGGAATCATACAGGAACTACGATAATTTGAACATTGGGTCCAGGTGGTGTCATGTTACAGATTGTCAGCACGATTATTGGATTTGAATTATTTATTTATTTGTTATATGACAAAAAATTACACCAAACACGCTGCATTTTGATAGGCAATCAAAATCAATCAGCTGGAAAACAGAAAAAGTCAAAAAGAGTGTTGGATTTCCCTACCATCACAGAATAAGAAAGAGAAGAAGATTGAGGAATAATTTATGAATGGAGGTGACCCGGGGGCCTTTGTCTTGAGAAAGTAGGGTGCGAGGGCACTCTACCCTTTAATCATTTACTCATTATTGGTACCAAATGTTGGATGGTTTGGCCCTTTACTCTATACTTATCATCCACCCATTTTCCATCCTCTCCTTCCATTTAATAGATCTCTTCCGTTGTTCGTTTAGATCACTAGAATATATATGAATCACATCTGTTAGTCGTTTAAATTAAAGTATAGTTTTGATATGACTAAGTGAAAGATTAAACTCAATACTTATAATATTTTGACCCTCTGGAAAGCTCTACGTCTTACCATTCAGACTACATCTTGAGCATATTGATGTGGGTTTACTATGGGTATGCTATAGATTTAGTCCCAAGTGATTCTTATTTGGGTTGGGAATAAACTATCATCCGCTTGCCTTTTGTTTTGTGTATCCGAAACCAAAAAGGGACCTGTTGGTTTGCAAAAATTTTGCTAAACTCAGATGCAAGAGTGGGCTTCGAGCTGGTAGTTGAGGCTGAGGTGTCAAATTATGACTTGTCAACTTAGATATCCTTATCACCAACTTGTATAATGTTCTACCTGTCATTATTCAAAAATCAACGACTGAGCGAGTGGAGACTGTCCTCATTAGTTGGAATGAGACCTTCTAGGCTAGAAGGACGAGGAGGAGGAGGGGGAGGAGGAATGGATATTCATACTATTCCATGTGACATGTGTCATTGATCCTTCACCACAGATTCACTTCTCAACAACAACCCCTCCTTAACCTTCAATCGTCTTAAACTCATGATTAAAGAGAGAAATTAGGGCTTTAAGCAGTATGATTGCTTGCTTAAATATGGATCATACGTAAAACTTTAATTAAGCTGAAAACATGATCTTGAGCATCACAAAGTACAGAGAGACGTGGACCTTCTATATGCCTGTAATATCGTATCCGCACTTGCCATGGCGATCTCTTTAACTTCATGCATACATATATCTCTCTGCTTAGAATAAACAATTAATAAAGACCTAGACAGTCAGAATCAAGTTTTAGAAATCAAACAATCATGGCTCAAACTATGTTGTTCATGTCTGGTGTTTCCACTGGCCGTTTAGCAGGGAACCTCAAGAGAGACCCTTTACTCGCATTCCAAACTCAGAGACTAAAACCTAAACAATTCTCTCATCTTCTCTTTAACCCTCTGTCTAATAATGCTTCTGTTGCTTCTTCTTCTACACCATTTACCACTTTTGCTCTTTTCAAATCAAAAACCAAGGCCCCTCCCAAAAAGGTTAACGTTTTCTTTATTTTCTTCTTCTTTTTCTTCTCGTATTTTTTATTAATTCTGTGGTTTCATGTGATTTTTGATTGTGTACAGGCTGTTTCGAAGCCAAAACCTCAGGTTGAAGATGGTATATTTGGCACCTCTGGTGGAATCGGTTTCACTAAGCAAAATGAGCTCTTTGTGGGTCGAGTTGCCATGATTGGATTCGCTGTGAGTATAAAAATATATAATATCTGCTCTTATTGCCCAGTTTCTCTTTCTTGCAAATTAGTATCATTTAAACAACATTAGTTTGCCATTTTAGTAGATTATTTATAATTTAAATATAAAAAAGCAGTATCACTGTAATTAATATGGTATGGATTAATTTGTTAAATATTTATGTCTTAAGATCTAATGTAATGTAAGTATGATCTTGCAAGAAAAATAAAAGGATTTAATATGTCAAAATATAATCACAACAATTTAGCGGCAATTAGCAGAAATTGCAATAAATATTAAGATTTTTTCTGCATGTATTGTAGGCTTCTTTGTTGGGTGAGGGAATAACAGGAAAGGGAATTCTAGCTCAATTAAATCTAGAGACTGGAATTCCAATCTATGAAGCTGAACCCCTTCTGTTATTTTTCATCCTTTTCACCCTGCTTGGAGCCATTGGAGCCTTGGGAGACCGTGGTAAATTTGTTGATGATGAACCTGCAACTGGACCTGTGATCCCTCCAGGCAAAGGCTTGAGGGGGGCATTGGGTCTAAAAGAAGGAGGTAAATAAATTTTATTAATTTTCAGTCGCCTAATTAGATATCTGCAGGTATTTCGAGTGATCTGAAATTGTGTTAATTATGTGCAACAAGGTCCCTTATTCGGATTCACAAAGGCGAATGAGCTGTTTGTAGGAAGATTGGCTCAGTTGGGTATTGCATTCTCGTTGATTGGAGAAATCATTACTGGGAAGGGAGCTCTAGCGCAACTCAACATTGAGACAGGAATTCCCATTAATGAAATTGAACCCCTTGTGTTGTTCAATGTAATCTTCTTTTTCGTTGCTGCTTTGAATCCCGGAACTGGTAAATTTGTCACCGATGAAGAGGCAGACTAGGTGATCATCTTCAAGCTGCTGCTCATGCTTACATATTTTATATCTGTAAAATCTTCTATCTCGTCGATAAGCCAGGAGCAAGTTTAATTAAACCTCTATTCCTCGAACATTAGTTAAAAACCAGCTCTATTTTGGAAATATAAAACCTGCTGTTTCTTGGTGTTTGTTGCCAATGTGACTGGTAAGAACAAAATTTACATGGTAAAGTAGTAAATTTATATCATATATTTATTTGGCAAATTGACAGGAAATAATAATTTGTGGATCAATTAGTTTTGATGATTGTAATAATACCTTTAGGATATAGTTTTCGATGATAAGTTGGTCAACTTCATATCACTTGTAAAAATATTTGACTGTCCTCACTTAAACCAAAAGGTTAGATTAGATTGATTAAGCAACATGGTTACCATGAGCTCAACGTATACCATATTTAAAAGTCACATTCATCATGAACTCAAAAATACCATATTTGTACATTCTAATAGTCATGATTAAAAAAAATCGATAATAAAATCTTTAAAATTTATATTAAAATAAAAAAAAGAAGTATAACCCATGAGCAATCAAACCATGATGAAGATGAAGTCCAAGGAGAATCCAAAAAGGCAACAAAAGACCTAAGCCTATTAAAAAAATGTAACCAAAAATTCAAGAAGCAACGAGGAAAACCAGAAGAAATAGAAATGAAAAAGCGAGTAGCTTTCAATCAGATCAAATTAAATTACTAAAACTACAAATCGAATGCCTCCACCATAGAGAAAGACCGTCATGACCACCATGAACTCAATGAACAATACCTTGTCACCACCATAAAAAACTAAGTCTTGTTGCCACCGCCATAAGTTCAATATCAAACTTACAGCACAAACCCATATCAATCACGGTTCTAATGCCTCTACCTTTTGTAAGCTATAATACAACATTGATATGATTAACTATAATATCTAGCCTTAATTTTTTTTATCACATTATAGTCAAAAGACAGAAATTATTACATATTATTAACACCATTGATATGTTTCCATAATTATGTATCTTTCCTAGTTTATTTTTCATATATAATTTCTTATTGTATTGAAATACACAGTTGTATAGAGTAACATGGGAGAAAGAAGTTTCTACTACACCATTCTTTGTCCGTCAAAATATTTGTTTTTGTATAATTATCACCTTGAAGAGGAAAAATCACAACGTCATTGTTGTATAGATTAGCTCTATAGGGAACATACAGCTCCCACCACGAAATTGGAAGCAATTACCTCTACTTGAATCCATTTTTGAAATACCTTTTTTATATACTGAGTTCCTTAGGGGTATATTCTCTAAATTAGACTACAATAACTGAAACATACAAGGAAACAAGTTTGATTAGAAATAAGAATTTTATTTCTAGGAAACTTGAACTCTTAAAACATTGACATTTATTAGCTTTTTTAAACACAAGAAAACTCCTGGAAGCTGTTTATTATATTATTTAGACTATGTCCTAAACAAAAATTACACTCTTTATTACTTTAATTAAACTTTTTCCTAAACACAAATTAAGCCACATAAATTTCACTTTCTTCAAAATTATGAAATTTATATTAAATTTTGTGAAATCTTGTGTGACATGTGGATTGCCAAACATTATTCACAAACTAATTCTAGTAGAACTCACCTTCTGGTACTTAACAAAATAGGAATCCTTATGCCTTACCCATACTTTCCTCCTAACAACTATCTTGTTTTAATTTTTAGATTTTCACATGTTTAGCATCTTTTTCTCCTAGCCTCCATCTTACCTTGGACCTCCTTTTGACCTTTTTTATTTTTTTCCTATGCCATAGTCTTGTCTTTTTTCTATGACTTGGTCATCTCAGCCATTTGTCATACTCCTCTACTAAAGAAAAGTTTGCCCTCAAATCGTCATCATATAATGCACCATCTAAACATAAAGAAGGATCAAACTATAGTTTAGATCTTTCCTTTATTTGAGGAAAGAAATTTTGTTTCTAAAGATTTATCCATTCTATAATAATCATCTTATATTGATTGAAAACCTTCTCATAATCATCATTAAGAATTATTAAATATTTTCTTTGATTAGCGTAGAAATCATCCTGCTCATCAGTTTCTTTAATTTTGAAATTCTCTTGAAGGGAATGAAAATTTTTTTGACTTGATGGTGCTTCTTTCATCTCTTTAGCATCTTCATTATCCTCAAGATGCTTTTCCCTCTTTAATACAACGTCTTTGATTTTAAAACTTTCCTAGTCAAAGAGAACATCTTTTTTATATAAAGTTTCCTCTTATCATCCAACTTTTTCATTAGCTCCATGTTTTACTTTAATCTCTTTTAACGACATGGAAATTAATACTAATTTCTCTTGCTTTGTAACACTTCGTTCAATCTTATTGGGTATCGTTATGAACATTTTTGTTTCTATGTAAAAGAGTAAGTGTTGTCTCAAACATTGTTTGTAGCATCCACATCAAATTTTTATAGATGTTTAAGGAGAACATGACATGTACCCATCTCCACTACTTTACAAATGATTTTGACTTTGTAAGTTTTCTTTAAAGATAAGAGTAGCCTACATCGTTTCGTTATCCTAATACTTAAACTCTTCTTAATCCAACCTATATTTTGTGGGATGAGATATGGTTATGTTTTAGCTTGAGGTGATCCATCAATCTGTTGGATACCACATTCTCACAATTATAATTATCAACCATAAGTTGACATGTCTTACCATTAATATCTACTTATCTTGAAAGATTCTATTGTGTTGTAAGTCATCAAGTTGTGTAAGTGTGTATAACAAATTCCCCCTATATCTTCTCCATGCATGCCATCTCAAGACATGACTCTAATACCATATGATTTAATACAAACTTGAGCTTTTGATTTCATTCACAAGGACAAGACTATTGATATTGTTCAACATTACAAATGATAAATAAGAATTCAATACTAATATTACAAGACAATTCTTAAAATAAAACTCAAATATTAATTTTTATTGATAATTTGACTAACTGATAAATGAATGAAAATAACAAAGACTCTTGGCTTTCTTTCTTTCTTAACAAAATTGGAATACCTTATGCCATATCATTGCCATGTCATCATACCCCAGATATACTTTCCATCCAACCACTGTCTTGCCTTCATTTCAGGATTTTCACATATTTTGCATCTTTTTCTTTCAATCTCTTTCTTATCTTGGATTTTCCTTTGACTACTTTTTAAACTATTTTATTGTTTTTTTTTTTTTTCATGATCTGGTCTCCCCTATCATTTGGCCATTCGAAAAAGGTTTTATACTTAGGTGGAGCATGAATTCAATAGTAAATAAAATGAGAGCTTAGTATAAAAAGAGATGATAATTATGAGTGATTTTGTTTTGAAGGCGATGACAACAATAAAAGTGATATCGACTATAAGTGGTTTTCAAGAGTAGAGGTCAAAGAAAGAAGAAGATGAGAAAAGAAAGGAAGAAGAAAAACAATGGATTTGGGGAGAAATTAAATGATTTTTGTTCTTTATAATGATTTCCAATAATAGAAATAGATGATGAGTGGGTAAATATAATTTTGAAACTTAAAAGGTGGAATAGTTAGTTCATCAAAGTTCAGGTGAAAAGTGGTTATTGACCCTTAATTAAATTAAAAAAAGTTTCTTGCTTCCGATATAACCCATACGAAGCCACAAACGCCTTTACCCCTGACGTCATAACATTGGCTTCCCTTCCAACTTGTCTCTCAAGCTGTTACAGTTTCGGTTTCATCTAAGCCTAGAACTCGGGCAGTTTAACCTACCCGATTGTGGCGGAACACGTTCCTCGTCAACCACCTAAGCGTTGATACTAAACACAAATTTATTTTTTCTTTCAGTTCCGTCTCCTTTCCAAAGTTACAGTCTCAATCAGAGCCGTTGATTTCTCAGAAGTATGGATAAATCATCGGCAATTGTTGATGGGAACCATCATCAGTCGCTCTCTTCGTCTGCTTCGCAGAGACATGTTAGTTACAGGTCCTCTCTCTTTCTCCTTGTGTTTTTTTTTTTTTTTTTTTTTATATAGACTGAAATTTATGGTTTTTTTTTAATTGGGTGTAATAGAGAAGATTGAAGATTAACATGATTAAGTAAAGATTTAAGCTTGGGTTAGTTCTGTGGAGCTAGCTGCTTTGGTTTTGGTTGATGTGCAAAATTTTATAATTTTTCTGAATGATTGTACTAACTGATTTATCAGCTACTTGCTTTTGTGGGTGAATTATTAAACTCTAATCAGTTCGATGCGTGTTCTTGGAATTGCAATATAATAGTCTTAAGCTGAATTAGCATAAAGGCTTGTTTGGATGATAAGTAGGAATTGGATAGTACCGTATTCGTCCGTATGTATTAGTATATTCATGTTTGTTTTTGATGGGGGGCCAATGCAAGAAATGGAAGCTACTCCTTTGTCGGCGAAACATTAAAATGGATGTTTGACAATATTATTCAGTTGATTCATAGAATGGAATCTGTGGTTTCTCGATTACCCCTTTATACATGATGAATTGATAACTCCATTTGATATGGAGAGCTATGGGGTCATTTGATATCATGGCTGTTGTTCAGGTTGGCCATAATTGATCATTGGCCTTTTTATGCCTTCAAAAGAGTACTGAATGGTCAGGTTAGATCCAACCAGTCAAAATATTGTACTCTGGGAAGTTAACATGTTAGATACACTCTAGATCAGTGAACAAGTCTATTCCGTATAAAATAAATAAATAAATAAATAAGGTGAGCCGTTCTAATGGTTCCTGAGTTTTATCATCCTTTGTGTGAGATAAAGGGCTTGTTGTAATTGTTTTATTCATTTAGGGTGGTATTGAGCATTAGTGTGTCTATTCACCTCCAACTTGCTGGGTTAACAACTATAAATAACACAATGAAAGGTTCAATATGGCAGAAATGTCTAGCTAGGGCTGGATTTGAGCTAAGCCGAGTTTGAGCTTGACTGCAGTATATTGGTTAAAATACCATCTTTTTAGTTGATTCCAATCAAAATTTTCCGGGCTTGTGAGCTTGGCTGGTTAAACACATTTCAAGCTCAACTTTGATAATATAAACTCTTAGGCTCGAGCTTGCTTGAGCCAAACTTGTTTTTTGCTTGTTCAAACTGATCTTGAATACGAGTTTAAGTAAGCTCGGTTTGAATCTAGCCTTAGGTCTAGCTATAACATCAAATTGATGTTTTGGTGAACTCAGTGACTGTTGGCTAGGCTTTTTGCTAATAAGTTCCCCGTGGACATTTTTTTTTCTCTTGTTAGCCAAACTGAGGACATTTGTTAAGACTTCGTAATGTCCAAACACAATTTTCATTTTCAAACGCTAATATTACTCTTTTTAAAATTGTTTCTCAACTTCACTATTGCAATTAATCTAGCAGAGTTGGTATTGGCATGTCATTATAATGTTTCCTAATCAATGCAAGTTTATCTCAAGATATCAAGAAGTCCAAATAATTGATTTTCTTTTTCCTAGAAGTAAAAAAACCTATCTGCATGTAATAAAGGGGACCTATTACTTAACATATGCTCTACTTTGATATATGTACAATGTCTTGTTATTCTTGGCTTTCATCTCCCCCATTGTTTTGACGTTAAGTGAAAAACTCATGGAATTGAGCTCAGCTCATTCTAAGTTTCCTTATATCTTAGTGCATATACCCTTTTTTCTGTTTAAATTGGTGTCCTCAAATTAATATTTGTACATTGATTATGAGTAAGACCATAGATGCCTGAAATTTATCCCAAGCGTTCTTATATTGTCTCTAAACTCATATTTTAATGTGTCTATGATCTTCCTAGTGATTATGATTCCTTCCTTGGTCAATATCTTGTGGAATGAATAAAAGTGAGATCAGTTGCAATTCTTCATCTCAGTTTGAATGACTGATAGACTAAGCTATAAATGTCAAGAAGTATACAACAGTCTAAAATAGGTTGTAGAAATAAATAACATTGTGACTTAAAATTCTTTTGGTTTTCAAACATTGTGGGATTTCTTGTGTCTGTGATTCTTTTATCCTGTTTATATTTCCAAAGATAGAACATGACAACATTCTTTCGTGCAGCTGTGGTTCTTGTGGGTATGAGCTAAATCTTAGCTCCTCTAACAGGAACATCTCAACTATTGGCTCAAAATATGGAAAATCTATGAAGAGAGGAATCATATCATTTATAGACATAGATAAGAGCAGATTCACAGAGGTTGATGAGCTGCAATGCATTCCCTACTTTTCCAAAAACTCCTGGGGGTTTTTCCGCCACAGAACCAAACTACTATGCCGAAAGTGTGGTAACCATATTGGAAATGCTTATGATGACAAAGCCGTAGTTTACCCACCTGTGCCAGGTGGATCTGATTCATCTTCAGGTAAATGTGGCTCTGGTCTGAGAAAATATAATGTTAGAATACGTGCCTTACAGCCTTCATCGGCTGAGGGATCTGGCACCCCACTGTTCGCATGATATAGATTACTAGAGATTGCTTCTTCAGCAGGTATGATACAGCAACTACTAAGAGTTTTCTGTGTGATTATTTTTGTATAGGCGTTTTAAGTACTTCTTGTTGTCTCTTTGTATTTTATCATCAAGACTTGTATATGGAAGTATCAGAAACTAAATCAAAAGCAAAGCGAGTGAAATTTTGAAGGAAGTTGATTGGTTGATCAAGAGTCAGTAAGCATTTTCCAAATTTGAATGTAAGATAGAGTGGTATTTTTAGATTGAAATGAATGCAACAGTTAGCCATTGCAGCATTTGATGCTTCAACCTCTATGTCCTGTCCTTTTTCTGTTTTTGGCTGCTACCAAACATATTATTAGCTGGACTGCTACCAAACATAACTAAGTATTAGGACCGCTCAACTGCTCCAGGGAACGTTAAGTTAGACGGTTGTTTCAACTTTCCAGTTAAATCTTGGAAATGCTTCCCATTTTAATACGAGTGATTAACAGTTTCCCATCCAAGGTTTGCCTAAAAATATTTTCCCTAGGCATAAACTATATTTTTCTATTCAAAACCTTACACTGATAATGGAGAAGAGGACACTAACACGTGCAAAAATTGTAAATATCATGTTAACCTTAAGACCACATAACTCTTTCCCACCCAAATTTTGATAGCTAGATTTAAGTTTAAGAAGTTTATTACTTCAGTCAGCGAATTCTTTTTGGTTTTAGTGTATATTATTGTTTTATCTTTCGTTAGTGTAATGACAAAAATGCCTTCATCATTAGTTGATCAATTTGTCATTTAATAATGTTTAATTTATTAATTTGTTCTTTAATAATTATAATTATATTTTTATTTTTATTTTGTTTTCTCCTCTTGCCATGTTCATCATCAACATTGGCAAAAAACCATCTTCACCACTAGCCATTAATGATTTTTTTTCGAAGATTTTGTTTTATGTTCTTCTCTTTGTTGGATTCACTCATCTCTGTTCTTAATCTCATTTTGTCATATTTATCACTAATACCACTTATCTTTCTCATTATTTTTCAACAAAAATTCGCACTCAAGCAAAAACAAACGAGATCTTGTCATTCTTTCTCTTCCAATCTCTTCTTCCTCTCGTTCAATCTCCTCTTCTACTCAAACAAAAAACACACAAAAAAGATCTTGTTGATGGATGGAATTGCACCTCTCTGGCCAACTGTTACTCTTTCTCTTCTTTAGTCCAATCTCTTCTTCACTCAAGCAAAATTACAAAAACACAAAATCTTACTAGTAGTTAGAATTGCACCGCTTTGGTCGACCACCACAAGGAGTAGGAGTTGTAGTGTTATGTATTAGGGGGCGGTGGAGTGATCCCAATAATAGTTGATGAAGATGGATGTGTAGGATTAGTTCGTGCTAGTGGAGGACTCTATTTGGCGCCTCCAATTTGTACAATTCAATTCAATGGGACTGAATTTGCTGGTGTATTTTTTCCTCAACAGGAGGAGAAGATGCTTGCCCGAATGAAGGAGATGGGAAATTTTGTGAATTGGGAAGAGGAGAATTTTATGGTGAAGACAATGGCGGCAGTAAATTTTAGGATGGCGGTAAGGAAGAAGAAGAGGGAGAGAAAAAAATGACGGAAAGACAAGGAATTTTTTAGCTCAAATTGGGTGATTTGTTCATGATAGTTCATATGTTTTTAACGTCGATGAAGAAGGTGCCGATATCTTCATGAACCAACCAAGCAAGCGTCATTCCACCAATTTTTATGACTACTTAAATCTCGTAGCATTATTGTCCAATAATCACCAATTGCCTACCAAAAATGGACCATCCAGTTCCCCAACAATACTCTATTGATATAGTATGTGTTCGAATTATGCAGAAAATAAAAACCAATACTTTAAATTAAGGGATATTAATTAAAATAGCAATTTTTTAAATTATGTTATAAAATTTTAATATTTTTTATACATTGTATATGCATATCTAAAATTTTAATTTAATATTTATTTTTTTCATATTCTTAAAATTAAGAATTTATAAATAATATATCTATCCTCTATCTGTGAATAGTATTAGATCTATTTATTTATCATTTACCTTTAAATAGTATATAAATAGTATTCATGAATAATATCATGTTTACATGTATATCTTTATTAAAGTCACAATGTTTATCCCTTGTTTATAAATAGTATCCTCATAAACAATATCTATGAACAGTATAAAATCTATCTATGTCTATCCATCTGTTTTTATAAACAATAGTACATCTATCTTCTATCTATGAATAGTATTAGATTTACTTGTTTATCATTTACCTTTGAATAGTATATAAATAGTATTAATGAATAATACTATGTTTATATGTTTATCTTTATCAAAGTTATTATGTCTATCCCTTATTTATGAATAGTGTCCCTATAAATAATATTTATGAACAGTATAAATCTATCTGTCTATCATATAAAATACATTATGTCTGTCTTATGAATAGTATTATGTCTATTTGTCTATTTTATAAATAATAATTTTCTTATTTATTTTTAAGGTTAAAAATAAAAGTAAAACCGAGATTGAGTTGAAAGTATGTTTATATTTGTATAATTCATAAAAATTAAGTTAAAACTCTATGAAATGATTAAAAAAATAGCTATTTTTAATTAGCACCATTTAAATTGAAGCGAAATATTCAAGATACGTTGGACTTATAGGAGCGAATTCTTATATCCTTCTAATCTCATCAAGGCTCGAGGCTCACCTTACCTCGATTCAAGGGTGGCAATGGGGGGTTAACCCCTTCCTTAACAAATTAATTCGTATGGAAAAATCTACATTTCCCCTCTATATAAACCATGCTTAAATCCGAATGATTTTGAATTCCCATTATAATATTTATTCTTATTCTGTATTTTCTGGTAGGAGTTCCGGTATGGAGCACTATTGCATTAACAAAATTGCCATTTATCTCTTCTTTTACTTCTGTCTGTTGAGCTCTGCATATGCTGTCAAAACTGGTGATTTTCCAGCAATATTTAACTTTGGTGACTCAAAGTCCGATACTGGTGGACTGTCTGCTTCCGTCTCTCTACGTACCAGACCATATGGTGAAACTTTCTTTTACATGCCTGCAGGTAGATACTCTGATGGACGACTTATTATCGATTCCATTGGTAAAACTTTCACTTCCCTATCTTCTAAAAGGACGTTTCTGATAAATTTCATGCCATTTTTATTGTGACACCAGTACTTTGTAAGTTACAAATTGGCAGTCTTGTGTTGGTGTTTCAACTAATGCAGCTGAGAGTTTTGGTCTGCCATAGTTTTGGTCTGCCATATCTCAGCGGATATCTTGACTCACTCGGCACCAATTTCACGCACGGTGCAAATTTTGCGACAGCAGCGTCCACCATTAGGCTACCCATCAGCATTATACCCAATGGCCGCTCCAGCCCCTTCTACTTGCACCTCCAATGCTTACAATTCCAGCAATTCAGATCCAGGTCACAAAAACGAAATTAACCCAACATCAAAAATTAAATATTAATTACAAACACTATCAAGAATTCAATTAGACTCCTCCTTTTGTAGGAGGAATTTTCGCAAATTTAATGCCAAAAAAGGAATATTTTTCCAAAGCTTCGTATACTTTTGATATTGGTCAGAATGACCTTGGTGTTGCTTTCTTTCTTATCAAGTCTGTACAAGAAGTCCATGCATCAGTCCCTAATATCGTCAAAAAGTTCTCTGCAAATGTCAAGGTAAAAAATTTCCAAATGTTTCTAATCATAAATTTTTTTTCTGTACCAAAAGGAGTAAATTAAGTTATTTGTTCATGCAGGATATATACGAATTGGGAGGTCGATCATTTTAGATACATAACACAGAACCGATGGGGTGCCTGCTTTATATTTTGACTTATTTTACTCACCAAAAGACCCAGCGGGGTGTGCAAAGATTTACATGAAGTAGCTCGACATTTTAATCTCAGGTTGAAGGAAGCTGTTGTTCAACTCAGGAAGACTTTTCCTTCGGCTGCATTTACATACGCAGACGTCTACTCTGTCAAGTACTCCATGTTTAAGGAGCCAAAGAAATACGGTATTTAAACTCAGTTTTAAATCAACATCAAACATTGTTTTCTAACTTGAAAACTAATTCTGGAAAATGATGAGAGACTGCAGGACTTTGAGCTTCCAGTTGTGTCTTGCTGTGGTTATGGTGGAAAGTACAAGTACAATAGTGATGCTGAATGTGAAGAAACGATTATTATTAATGGCACCAAAATATTTGTGGGTTCATGTGGACGCCCATCGGTTCGTGTAAATTATTGTGGAATTCACTATACAGAGGCTGCTGCCAAGCTTGTTTTCAATCAAATCTCTACCGGAGGTTTCTCAGATCCACCTCATCCATTAAAAATGGCATGTCACACCTCCTAATTAAGTAACCATCCGTTTTAAAGCATAAACCTTTGCTTTATAAATACTTACAAGGAGGGGGGAGTGGATTTAGGTGTTTTGCTCTGAAAGAAAGAATCGGAATGGAAACTTGTAAGGACAGGTTCCTACCCAGTCATGTAGGTTCCGATTCTGGGAAATCTGGTACTGTTCATACAAACAAAACCCAAATAAATAACATAAAATATGTCATAATTATCATTATCATATCACAATCATCTTTCAATTCTTATTCACAAAAGCGCATAGACTAAATAGTTGCTTTGAGATCTCCATTTCTCCATATATATATATATATATATATATATGGCTGCGTGCTTTTCTACCGGAAGGATTCCAACCAGCAGCTTAAGAAGGAGCTCCGCTGCCAATTGAATACCCTTTACCATAAAAAGGTAGTGCTCCTACCTTCAGGTCTTGGTCTTCGACCCCATCAGGCACTACAAACGCCCCCGATCGGCGTAATGGGATGTGTCTATATATATCAATAACAATAATTACATTCACAGAAAGTAGTCTGGATGTCAATTTGGTTAGTCATTTGACATCAACAAAAATGTTGGGTAAGGGTTAAGCTGTCTTGAAGTCATACCATAGGCCAACAAAGTTATACACTTATCTTAAAATTTAATATCAACATCAAGCACCACTAGCAAAAGACTTTATTGAGATGGATGTGACAAATTCTTAATACTTTCTCACTATCTAAATCAAGTAAAAATACTATCTTTCGGACTAAACTATTAGTTGTTGAGAGTTACTTATTTCCCATTCTTTTTCTATCCTTTATTGGGAAAAATTTCTTTTATGAATGTATCATCTTTAAATTTAATTTTGGTTATTCTTCTATCGAAATCCTCCACAATAAACATTTATCTTTTGGAGTGTTCAAACTATCTTATGAAAACACATTTTTTTCCTTGTAGTTCTAAGTTTCCAAAATTTATGGGACAACTCATGGATAAATGCAGTTGATTCCTAAAGGCAAGGCACATATGATTTAAATCAAGTTTTCTACCCGGTTATAGCTCATAAGGAGTGGAAGCAACTGATTTGGAAGGCACACGATTAAGTATGTAGGTAGCAATTAACAATGCATCATTTCAAAATTGTATTGGTAGATTTGTCCGCAACATCATTGACTTAACTTATTCTAATATAAATCTATTTCTCTTTTTTGTCACACCATTTTGTCATGAAGTTCTTGGAATTGTTGGTTACCATACTACTTCTTATTCATTGCATAGTTCCCTAAACTCTTCAGACAAAAATTCACGATCTTGATCAATTGTCAAAACTTTTATTCTTTTGTCTATTTGATTGTCAACCTTATTTATATGATAAATAAAGTAATATATTGCTTCTAACTTATGGTAGATCAAATGAACATGAATAGTGTATAATCATCAATAAAAATAATGAAATATGAGGCACCATATCTAGCCTTAACATTATAGGACCACATATGTCAAAATGTATACGTTGCAAAGGAAGTTCAACCCTAATAGCTTTACCAAATGGTTTTCTATTGGTTTTTCCATTTAGGCAATCTTACATATAGGTAGGTTTAATTAAGTGATAAATTCTAATAAACCTTCACAAGCCAATCTATTTATTCTTTATTAACCAATATACCCTAGTCTAGCATGTCTTATATTTGCATCTACATCCTCATTATTGTGAGTTGCAAAATAATGAAAAACTAACGTTATCAACATCATGATAAAGAGTGACCACTAGTATAAAAACATTTAGCACAATATTTATAGAAACCAATATCAAAACAAATTTTAATAAAATCTTTAAAGCAATCTAAATTATATCTTTTTTTTCAGTAGAACAAGCACAAAGATGAAATTTCGTTGAATGTTAGATCATATGGAACTTTATGTACATATGAGGTGTGAGCACCTTGCAAAGCTAATTTGTGTATGTCTATCCTTTCCACGAGAAATCTTGTGTGACATGCTATGTGATATATGGCTTTTAATTTTGTTCAACTATATGCATTCACGGGCGAAATATCCTTTCTTGTCATAATTGTAATAAGTCATTAGGGTCTTGTATTTTATTTCAACGCATTTATCTCTCTAGTGTTGGTATTGCTTGTTATTATCTTTAAGGCTTTTTTTAATCTCTTTCCTCCTCTTGACTATGCTATATACATTTGAAGCCAAAAAACTTCTTAGAACTAGACTCTACAACATATGCATGAGCACCTGGTCCAACAACCTTTATGTGCTTGTCATCCTGCTTGATGTGGTTGTAATATCTTAAATTTATCATTATGGATCATATACACCTTCATGTATTCTCAATTTTTTAGAAGAGATCGATTATTATCTAAACCTATTGTTCGCTTATTATGTTGTATCTAGTTGATTTCAACTCCACTTAAACAACTACGTTAGTTTGGAGATTGTAGTAATCCAACCTTTTCTTTCAAAGCCAACCACATGGTAACCACAGTTAGACATTCCTAGTATTCATATCTTAGATCAACAACCATAAAGTTGATCAAGACTCCACACACAATAGAGTATTTCTTCTTCCATATACAATATACATCATGTTTGTGTAAAACACTATTTGGGTTTTGCCCCCCAGTCAGCCTCAAGTCTTCAATAACTTAATTTACAATGTTCAAAACCTCTTGCTCATGTAGGATACATGCATTTTTAAATGCCATATGTTATAATTATCCTCATATAATTTCTTTTGTTTGTTCAAATCAACAATAATGCTTATGGGTGTCTTGGTTTATAAGACTACAAAGACATATCAAACACAACATCAACTAATACAGATATATATACACCTATATTGTCACAATCATGCACTAAAATTTATAATATCTCACATAAGATATAAAATCTAAAGTTCACTAAATCATCTTACATGATTCAAATGTTTGATATGTTAAATTTAATCTAATTGTGTCAATATTAATTCTAGATGAGAACTTTATTAAATTCTATCAATCTCGGAATTCTCACAAATAACATAAAAGAATATTCAACAAACAAGTACATACAAAATTGTTCAATATACTTATAATGTATAATCATCCACCGCATATAATATTTCAAATAAATAAAACTATACACACATAATATTTAATCATTTAAATTATGACTAGGACCATCTACATAACAAGCCTTATATTGGGACTCATGGTTATTAAAATAGAACATTCTATTAATCAACCGATCTTCACACTTATAACTTGTTCTCTAATCAATATTAAGGAAGGCCAATTCATCATCCTGTATAATTCTTGGAGTCATTTTATCTATGATAAAGTTCTTGAATTGATTACTGTAAGACACCTCAGAAGGGTATTACTGTTCACTGTTTAATAAAATAATAATAAATAAATAAAGAAAATATGGTCAATAATACCCGACCGAAATGCTTAACTGAACTAAAATACCGCAGCGGAAATACCTGTGGTACATTGTATACATACATATATACATGCCCAAATAAAACTTGCATATATTAAAATATTCGCGGAAAACATATACATGTGCATACAACAAAACTGAAGTAAACTGGATCCCAAACGGCAGCCATCTCCTCCTCCCAGCTCCCTACAACTCACCTGCAACAAGAAAGGAAAGTAGGGAGTGAGTGATAAAATCACCCAGTAAGCACTTCATATCCACTGACCCTAAACCAACCCTTCTCGAAGGATTCCACAACACCCCACACAGAACAAACTCCAACTGGCAACAATTCTGACAAACACACCTTCGCTGACTGGATACTACCTCATACCTAGTCATAAAATACGTATATGAGTATACGTAAACAACCGAGAGTGAAGAGTGATCCGAACCGGATACTCGACCCACCAAACTCTGCTACGGATACTCATAACTGCACTGATCTGAACTGATACTGAACTGATGTAGAACTGATACCGATCTGAAACTGATACTGAACTGAAGCTTACGTGGCTTATCGTGTACTGTTCAATTACTGTTATTTACTGTCTTATCATTCGTTGAATGATATGCTGATGTGTCATATAACAATGACATGCTATGCAATAAGCTGAAAACATAGCTAGGCCTGGGCCTGCATACTGAAAATAGTTTTCTGAAAACTGTTCATGAAAACTAAGCTGTTGGATCCTGGGATCCCATAACTGAAAATCATGCAAAAGCTTTATCTGAAAGCTATGCAGAAAACTGTGTACCCTGGGGTACCTGATATGCTGAAAACTGTGCTGCGCAGACTGATGAATACAGGGATTCGGCACCTTGGCCATGTGAGTTTCCTCTGCAAACACGTGCCACAAACTGTATGGCCCACGTGATGCCATCAGGCCTGGGCCTGGAAACATATCTGAACTGAGCGCCTCGCGCTATACTCATCTGATCCTCGGACCAGGAAAACATAAACTGCTAGCTGAGCAACCCGGCACACGCCAATACATAGGGCTAGTATTGAGTATATAACTCCTGGTGACACGGGTGCTAAAACTCACAAGTGCCCCCTCGTATTCACCTCTGAAAACTGTGTTTTTCAACTGAAAACATGAATTCGGATCCTCGGATCCGTCTCTGAAAACTCTGAATGGCATGCCATGTTATGCATATGCATATGATGCATCATGAAGTCTTAATTGAGCTCAATTTACTGTTTACTATCCATGGATAGGGTTTACTGTGCACATTTCTCAATTAAAGCTTAATATCTCATTTTGGCCTGACGCACGGGCGTGCGTGTCGCGTGCACGGGCGTGCGTGAACTCGCACGGGACCGTGACCAAATCGTGCATATGGTCGTGCGCGATTCTGGAATTTCAAAGTATTTCTTCACATTTCACTGGGTGCACGGGCGTGCATGAACTATGCACGGTCGTTACCCCTCAAATTAGGTCACGCACGGGCACGTAAACACGGCCGTGACCATGCAGAATACGCAGCGTGCACGGGCGTGCCCCTCGGTGCACGGGCGTGCGTCCTGCTCTGCACCTCCATGACCACTCGGAATCAACACGATTCCGGCCACAAACACAACCCAAACTCAAATCAAGCATAAATCACATGCCAAACACTTCAAATACCCATGAATACTCTTCCAGCCACTCCAAGCCTCCAGCCAAACATCCAACTCAACACAAACATATAAAAGCATACTTTCTCGCACATGAGCATAAACACATACATAAATCATCATCCCAATCGTCTCAAATTGTCATCAACACACAAAGAGAATGTCACAAGCATGCTGGGAACGACTTTCATGCCTCAAACAAGCAACCAAACCAACCAAAATCGCAAGGGAAAGAGGAAAGAAGTGCCTACCTCTTGACATGCTTTCTCTCTCAAGAAGATCACGAATCAAGCTTGCTTTGAAGATCAAGGAAGCTGCTCTCCACTTCTAGGGCGTGAATCCTCTGAAAATCGAAGGAAATTTGGGTGAAAAATGAGTTTGGAAACGGATAAACTCGACTTAAAGCGAAGACAGCTGGAAAAGTGCACATGCACGGGCGTGCATCTCTCATGCACGGTCGTGCATGGCAGGAAAATTGCAAAAATGTCATTTTCCCGTGCTCGCATGCAAATCCATCCAAACGGATCCATGCACAAGCCCTCAAACTCATCAAAACCCACAATTTCACCCCAAAACTCTCTCACAACCCTAGAAATCTCAGAAATCCCAAACTGAACCCAGATTAGGAAGCCGAAAAGACCAAACTAACCCTGGGATGTTACAATCTCTCCCTCTTATAAGAATTCCGTCCTCGGAATTACCTGAAAAGCTCGGGATACTGATCTCTGATCTCAGATTCCAGTTCCCACGTGGACTCTTCCACACTCTGATTCCTCCACAGAACTCTGACCAAAGGAATCTCCTTATTTCTCAGTACTTTAACTCTGCGGTCTATGATCTGAACAGGCATCTCCTGATAACTCAGATCCTCTGCCAATTCCAACTCTGGAAGCTCAAGCACATGAGAAGGATCTCTGATGTACTTTCTCAACTGAGACACATGAAAGACATCATGGAATCTGTCCATACTGGCCGGCAATGCTAATCTGTACGCAACTGGGCCAACTCTCTCCAGGATCTCATAAGGTCCAATGAACCTCGGGGCCAACTTCCCCTTCTTGCCAAATCTTAACACGTGACGGTAAGGAGTGACTTTCAGGAATACGAAATCCCCGACCTCAAACTCTAACTCCTTACGCCTCACATTCGCATAACTCTTTTGGCGATCCTGGGCCTGTTTTATCCTCTGCCTGATTACCCTGATCTGCTCGATCATCTGCTGAGTCATCTCTGGACCCACTACTGTTGATACTGAGTCTCTCTCTCCAATCTCGTCCCAATACAAGGGAGATCTGCACTTTCTGCCATAAAGTGCCTCGAATGGAGCCATCTGAATAGTTGACTGATAACTATTTGTAGACACCCCATTTTGGACCCCATAGGGTCACCCCCGATGATGAAAAAACCTGGATGTTGATTTAGAATTTTTGAAATGTTGACCCGAGGATGGATGAATAAAAAAAAAAAAAAAATGTTTATTTTATGTTATTTTTATTAAAAAAAAAATGTGTTTATTTTATTGAAAAAAAAAAAAAAAAAGAAAAATCCAGGCCCATGCAGCCAGCCCAAGTTAAGGAGAAGGAAAAGAGAAAAGAAGGGAGGAAGCCCAACAGGAGGGCCCAGGACTGGGCCTGCAGCGCGCGCGGGTAGGCCACGCGCGGGCTGAGCTGGACAGCTGCAGGGGCGGGCGCTCAGCGCGCGTGTAATGCACGCACGCGCTGAGTTGCTGCATGTCTGCAGCCGTCTGCCGCGCAGCTTCTCTCTCTCTTCTGCTGGGCCAGCACATTAAGTGCTGACTGTGTGCGTGCATGGCTGGGCTTTTCCTTGGGGAGGCTGCTAATCATTTTCCTTCTGCATTCTCCCAAGGTATAAAAGCATTGGTTCATTTGGAAAGAGGGGGGGGGGGAGGAATGGAGAAAAAAAAATAGAGAGAAAGAGGGAGACGTCCGGGAGGGAAAAATTTTAGAGAAATAAAATTTTCGAATCAAAAATTTTTGGAAAACTAGTTTCCGTAATTCTGGTTCATCCTCGGTTCGGCTTTCGATTAAATTCGAATCAACAATTTTCAGGTACACCCTTGAGGGGGATTTGTTTGAAAATGATTTTTTGTTTCATGTGTATAAAATACTACGTTATACGTAAATGTCATTCGAATAATCCGTAAGAATAATTTGTATATTATATTTTTATTTTATAAATAAGTCTGATATTTTTTGTTGTGTTTTTCATACGTATGTAAATATTATTTTGTATGTATATTTTATTTTTATTTTCTTTATTCTGTATTTGTATTTTATATGTTTTATACCCTTTTCGTGTGTTGTAATTTTGTTCACATTTCGTATTCTATTTCTTTGGTGTATTGATACTTGTTTTCTTTTTAGACATTCTGTATTTTGGTGTATAAGTATTCTGCATTTTATATGTATCCAAGTATACTGTATATAATAAATATTCTACAGGGAGTATGTTTTATATGCTGCATGTATTCGTATATATCGCGTATACATATTTGTTGCGTATGTGTTGGACGGATGAGACTGGCCGCCCTGATGGCTGCAGACGGCCATGTTATTCTCCCCTCCCGGGTTCAAATCGCGCTGCTGGGGCAGAGCTGTTTTCTTTTACTTTTGCTGTGTGTCTGTGCATATTATACATATAAGATTTTGTACCCATATTGAATCAATGTGGCTGTTGCCTTGGTGGGGAAAGGCGGGAGGTTCAGTCCTTGGCGCCCGGGTTCGAATCACGGCTGGGGGGAATTTGCTTATTTTACTGTGCATGTGTGTATATGCTATTGGGTTCTGCTTGGGCTGCATGCTGTTATTTCTCTTGGGCGGGCTGGCTGGGCTGCATTCTCTTTATCCTTTAGATGGGTTGGGTTGCATGCTGTTTATTCTCTTGGGCGGGCCGGCTGCATTTTCTTTGTTTCTTAGATGGGCTGCTGTGCATGTGTGTATATGTTATTGGGTTTTCTGGTTGGGCCGGCATGCTGTCAATTTCCTTGGGTGGGCTGCTTTTATGTGGGCTAGGTATTAATTATGGATTTTATTTTTATTTTTATAATTATAATTTGCTCTTAACGAAATTTTATTTTGCAGGGATTATTTATTTATTTTATTAGATAAATTAATTAGTTTGTTTTTGTAGGATTTATTTATTAGATTAACTAATAAATTTGTTTTGTAGGATTTATTTATTCATTTTAGGCTTGTTTAGGGTTAGATAAAATGTATAGGGGTGTATGGAAAAATTGTTGTAATTTTTTAATTTTTATTTTCTTTTTCGTATTTTATTATATTCATTTTAGGCATGGCGCGGCAAAAACCGGCGCCACACTATTATTATACGCGAACTCCATCAATGGCAACAAGTCAACCCAACTGGTCTGGAAGTCTAAGCAACACGCTCTGAGCATATCTTCCAGAATCTGGTTCACCCTCTCTGTCTGACCATCTGACTGAGGATGATACGCTGAACTGAAATGCAAACGAGTCCCAAGTGCTCTCTGTAAACTCCTCCAGAAAGCTGACAAGAATCTGGAGTCACGATCTGACACAATCGCCTTGGGAACTCCGTGCAATCTCACAATCTCCCTGACATACAATCGACCCAACTGATCAGTTGACATGCCGTCTCTGACTGGAAGGAAATGAGCAGACTTACTCAATCTGTCCACTATGACCCAAATACCAGTATACCTCTCTCGAACCCTAGGTAATCCGGATATAAAATCCATGGAAATGCTCTCCCATTTCCACTCAGGCACACTCAAAGGCTGCAACAACCCTGATGGTCTCTGATGCTCAGCCTTAACCTGCTGACACACCAGACATCTAGCTACAAAATCAGCTATCTCTCTTTTCATGCCTGACCACCAGAAGTTTCTCTTTAGATCCTGGTACATCTTGGTACTGCCCGGATGCGCTGAATACGCTGAACTGTGGGCCTCTGACAAGATTCTCTGCCTCAAATCTGAGTCTGTCGGAACACACACTCGGCCCCTAAATCTCAGAATCTCATCTCTGATGTCAAAATCTGGCACTGAGCCCTCTGACACTCTCTGTACCATCATCTGTACCCACTGATCTGATCTCTGTGCCTCTCTGATCTCATCTGACAAAGTAGACACAATCTGAAGCCTCGAAAACCCAGCTGAAACAATCTCTATCTGTTCTCTGATGATCTCTCTCTGAAGCTCACTCTGAACAGATAAACTCGATAAGGCAACTCTCCTGCTCAGGGCATCTGCAACCACATTTGCTTTGCCCGGGTGGTATCGAATCTCACAGTCATAATCCTTGACTAATTCCAACCACCGTCGCTGCCTCATGTTCAACTCTTTCTGGGTGAAGAAGTACTTCAGACTCTTATGATCTGAAAAGATGCAGCACCTAACCCCATACAAATAATGCCTCCAAATCTTGAGAGCAAACACTACAGCTGCAAGCTCTAAATCATGAGTAGGATACCTCATCTCATGATCCTTTAATTGCCTGGAAGCATAGGCAATCACCCTACCAGCTTGCATCAACACTGCACCAATCCCCTGGTGCGAAGCATCGGTGTAGACCTCATAATCTAGCCCCTCCTGAGGCAAAGCCAAAACTGGCGCACTAGTCAACCTCTGCTTTAATTCTTGGAATCTGGCCTCACACTGATCTGACCAAACAAACGGGTTCTCTTTCCTGGTCAAAGCTGTCAGCGGTCTCACCAAACTGGAAAACCCCTGAATAAACCGTCTGTAGTAGCCTGCCAAACCCAAGAAGCTACGGACCTCTCTAACTGTACTCGGCCTCGGCCAACTCAGAACAACCTCGATCTTAGCCGGATCAACTGACAAACCCTCAGCTGAAATGACATGCCCGAGGAATACCACACTCTGCAGCCAAAATTCACACTTACTGAACTTGGCATACAACTGCCTATCCCTCAATCTCTGAAGCACATACCGGAGATGATCCACATGCTCCTCAACACTCCTCGAATATACCAGAATGTCATCGATAAATACAACCACGAATCTATCGAGACAATCATGGAATACTCGGTTCATCAAATCCATGAAAATCGCTGGAGCATTCGTCAACCCAAATGGCATCACTACAAACTCATAGTGGCCATATCTGGTCCTGAAAGCAGTTTTCGCTACATCTCTGTCAGAAACTCTGACCTGGTGGTATCCTGACCTCAGATCAATCTTCGAAAAGACTGACGCCCCACTGAGCTGGTCAAACAAGTCATCTATCCTCGGCAACGGATACTTATTCTTCACTGTGGCCTTATTCAATTCTCTGTAATCAATACACATACGCATGGAGCCGTCTTTCTTTTTCACAAAAAGAATAGGAGCACCCCACGGTGAACAACTAGGCCGAATAAATCTCTTCTCTATCAGTTCTTGCAACTGTTTCTTCAATTCCTGAAGTTCTGCTGGAGCCATTCTATAAGGAGCTTTCGAAATCGGAGCTGTCCCTGGGAGCAACTCAATACTGAACTCAAGCTCTCTCTCTGGCGGTAACCCCGGTAACTCCTCTGGAAATACATCGGGAAACTCGCAGACAACTGCCATCTGCTCAACACTAGGTCCACTGATATCCCTACTGACGACATTTGCTAAGTAGCCAACACAGCCCTTACTTAGCATCCTCCTGGCCTGAACACACGAGATCAGCATGGTCTCCACTTTACCCTCTCCGAAAACAAACTGATCAGAGCCTACATGGAGTCTAACCTTTTTCTTCTGACAATCGATCTCAGCTCCGTACCTCGTCAGGAAATCCATACCTAGGATCATGTCAAAATCACTCAACTCTAACATGATCAGATCTATCATCAATGATCTGCCCATGATCACAACCTCCTGATCAAACAATAACTGGTCACTATACATCACACTCCCATCAGACATCTCTATGCACACACAACTCTCTGCCACACTAGGGTCAACTCTAATCTCTCAACTACCCCTCTCGAAATGAAACTATGGGTGGCACCACAATCAATCAAAACAAACAAGGGAGTATCAAGGAAGAACAACTGACCAGTCACGGCATGTGGAGTAGCCTCTGCCTGCTCCTGTCCCATGGCATAGACTCTGGCTCGACCTCCACCTCCACCTGAAGTCCCTGCACCTCCGCCTGGTGCGCTAGCTCCACCATTCCGACGACGACGATCAGCTCCTCCAGCTGAACCGCCTCCACTCCGGAAGAAGCCTCCTCTATCTCTGTCTGAACCAGGCCTACTAGAACCTGCTCCTCCTGCTCCGCCTGATCCACCTCTAGCTGGACACTCAGATATCTTATGCCCCGACTGACGACATCCGAAACACACTGGCTGTCCAATCAAGCACTCTCCACTGTGCCTCCTGCCACACCTCTGACACATCGGTGGCTGACCTCCAGTCCTCTGACTCTGAGCACTCTTACCAGACCTCCTCTGCTGCATAGGCCTCTTACCTCTATCTCTATCACTGCCTCTCTCAGACTGCCCAAAAAACATACCCATCCCCTGCAGGCACATCTCTGATCTGGTCGCTCTCTCCAGAGCATCACTGAATCTCTGCGGGGGATGCTCTCCTGTCAGAACATCTCTAGCAATAGCTGGATGCAACCCATGGATAAATTTCTGAACTCTGCCAGCCTCTGTACCCGCTAAACTCGGAGCAAATCTGGCTAAAGCATGGAACCGAGTCGCATATTCTCTGACCGAACTTGAGCCCTGCTGTAACTCAATGAACTCTCGAGCTCTAGCATATGCAGTCCCTGGGCTCCTGAATTCACTCTCAAACATCGCCCGAAACTCTTCCCAAGAAAGGGACTCCTCATCAACTGTGGTCCTCGCGAGATTCCACCAAGACCTCGCATCACCTCTGAACATAAAATTTGCATATCTGATCTTCTCTCGATCAGACATGGCGAATAGACCGGTCACACTCTCGACCGCCTCCATCCACTCCTCGGCAACAGTCGGATCTTTACTACCCACAAATTTCGAAGCTTGATGAATACCCGGAAGACTGTAGATCGGGTGAACTCTCTCTGAACCACTGGTGCTAATCGTATCAGACCCAGAACTCTGTCCCTGATACTGCTGATACTGACCCATATCTGGCCACTGACCACCCATCTGATCCGGATAACCCTGTCTCGGAAACTCAGGCTGCCTTCTCTTCGACCTCTGATGAACTTCATCTATATCTGGC